>CATKHJ010613931.1:0-18825 GCA_949750685.1 Vernicia montana
ACTCTGTTTTTGAACACCAACACAATATTGTTCTTATTCTTGTGTGTTCTTAAATCAAAGCTAGTGCATTTAATTGTAATCATTTCTCTAGCTTGTATCCTAGTCTTGTGAGACTCTAAACACAAAAATTATTGTATCTTGAGTGATTTGGGTGAAATCACATGAAATCTATTATAAAGGGTGAAATCCCGAAGAACTAAGCTTGTAAAGCTTTGGGTGTAATCCCGGTTGATTAGTTGAACCCAAAATTAGTTTAATTTGGGAGAAGTGGACGTAGGAGAGAAAATTGTGCCCCGAACCACTATATATCTTGGCTAAGCTTTCTCTAACTCTGTTTCTTTTTTATATTTAAATTAAAATTGTAACTTATTGCATATAGGTTGTTATTTGCATTAGAATTTTTAATAATCCTATTCACACCCCCCCCCCCCCTCTCTCTAGGATTGCCATACTTGGGACAACAGAAGCCTATCATTGATGAGATTAGTACAGAAGTGAAGCGACGAAGAGTCTGGGTCCCAAAGCGTGAACAAAACAATGGTGAAGACACGGTGAAGGAACCTAAAGCTCCTATGGATGCTAAAATTGAGAATCTATTCAATAGGGGCAATATTAATATGGTCACTATCTTGCCTTGTGACTTCTTTTCAAGACCGGGCCAAACATCCACTTTGGATGGTAATGTTTTAGAAGTTGAAACCACAGATGATGGAGAAGAAGTTTGGCAATCAGTTATTCTTGAAGAACCACCAATGTCATTAACTAATCATATTCGGCCCCTGTATATCAAGGCCGAAATAAATGGGGTCCCTATGAATAGAGTATTGGTTGATAATGGAGCAGGTGTCAATATCATGCCTCTCTGAATGCTTAGAAAACTCGGCTTGAACAAATAAAATCTGGAGAAAGTCGATATCTCAATGACCGACTTCACTGGGGGGGAAACACTAGCAGAAGGATTCATAACTGTTCAGATGAAGGTTGGTCGAGAAATTCGGCATGAAGGTATGTTTGTTGTGGATGTGAAAAGTAACTATAACATTCTCCTGGGCAGAGACTGGATCCACTCTAATAAATGTATACCTTTCTCCATGCATCAACATTTGATATTATTCAGGAATGGATATGTCGAGATTGTCCATGCAGAAAATGATCCATTCAAAGAACAAGTCCACATGGCCGATGTATTATATTATGAACCCCATATCAGGGTAATAGAGATCAAAGTTTCTGAAGATGGTAAATACAAAAGGAAACAGCCTAAAGAATCAGCCTTAGATGAATCAAGGATACTGGCCGAAGAAGTTGTTCAGTCCACTTCAGTTCGGCTGACAGGCCAAATCTCACCTTTGAATTAATGACCAAGTCCAAAAAATAAGAAGTTTGGAAAAAGATCCTACATCTTTTCCATAATTGGGAAGTAGCAGTGGCCGAGTGTATCTATGAGGATGAATGTCAAGATCCAGTAGGCCAGTTGCGATTAAAAAATGTGAGACTGGCATCTAAAAAGCATGAAGACAAACCAACTGAAGTTCAGGACCCACTGAAAGAAATTAATTTGGGTATAGAAACAGATCCTCGACCTATATTCATCAGTGCAAAGTTGGGCACATAATTTGAAGAAAGACTAGTGGCATTGCTTAAAGAATTTAAAGAATGCTTTTCATGGAACTACCATGAAATGACAGGTTTAGACCGATCATTAGTTGAACATCGATTACCAATTAAACCCGGATATAAACCATTCAAGCAACCCATGAGGAGAATGTCAAAAGAAGTGGAAGATTTAGTTCAGGAAGAGATCAAGAGACTACTTGATGCAGGGTTCATCAGAATTGCCACATATGTGGAATGGCTGTCTAATATTGTCCCTGTAATAAAAAAGAATGGAAAATCAAGGATATGTGTGGATTTTAGGAACCTAAACACTGCCACTCCCAAAGATGAATACCCAATGCCGATTTCAGATATGCTGGTAGACTCAGCAGCGGGAAACCTTATTCTAAGTTTTATGGATGGGCATTCGAGCTATAATCAGATCAAGATAGCCGAGGAATATGTAAGTAAAACAGCATTTAGATGCCCAAGGCCAATTGGAGCATACGAGTGGGTCGTCATGCCATTCGGCCTTAAAAATGCAGGAGCCACATATCAAAGAACAATGAATCTGATATTTCATGATATGATCGAGAAAATCATGGAAGTATATATAGATGATATAGTGGTTCGATCACAAGAGGAAGAGCAACACCTGGCCGATCTCCGAAGGACATTTGAACGAATGAAGGAGCACAACCTCAAAATGAATCCACTTAAGTGTGCCTTCAGGGTATCGGCCGGAAACTTCCTTGGATTTTTAGTGCATCAAATGGGAGTGGAAGTTGATAAAAATAAAGCCATGGCAATTATTGAGGCACAGCCACCCCGAACAAAAAAAGAACTTTAGAGATTGATCGGGAAGATAAACTTTTTGAGAAGGTTTATCGCCAATACAGTAGGAAAACTTCGGTCTTGGAGAAGTTTATTGAAAATTAAAAATGAAAGAGATTTTATATGGACCGAAGAACATCAACAGGTGTTCGACGAAATCAAGGATTATCTGACTAAACCACTAGTCATGGCGCCTCCAAGGCCGAATATGCCTTTAATCCTCTATATTTCAGCCTCTGAAGACTCGATTGGAAGCATGCTAGCATAGGAACAAGAGGGTTTTGAACGGGCCGTTTACTATCTAAGTAGAAGATTGACTGAGCATGAGATAAAATATACATTGGTAGAAAAATTATGTTTAGCATTATATTTCTCATGTACCAAACTTAGATACTACATGCTACCAGTAGTCATCTTAGTAGTTAGTAGGACCGATGTGATAAAATATATACTGTCAAGATCGTTCATAAGAAACAAGATGGGCAAATGGGCTGTAGCTCTTATCGAATTCGCGTTACAATATGTACCACAAAGAGCAATTAAAGGCCAGGCCCTAGCCGATTTTTTAGCCCATCACCCGAACAAAGAAGAACCCGAAGACATTGTCTGTGTCTTCAATGGTAATTGGCAGATGTGGTTTGACAGGTCCAGAACTATAAACTCAGCTAGGGATGGAATTGTATTAACCTCGCCTGGGGGCATTTCCACAAAGTTGGGATTCATTATTGGATTCCCATGCACAAACAATAAAGCCGAGTATGAAGCCCTGATTATTGGACTCGAAATACTTGCCGAGCTCGATGTGCGTTTGGTAGACATAAAGGGGGATTCTTTACTGATCATAAAGCAGGTGTCTGGGCAGTACAATTGTGAATCTCCTACGCTTCGGCCATATTGTAACAAAGTTATGCATCTGTTAGATAACTTTGAATACTTCTCTATAGAGTACGCGTTAAGGGCTGAAAATGAAGAGGCGAACCAACTAGCACATGGGGCATTTGGATACTTGGCATGGTTTAGCAATATTCCCTTGGAATATAGACCAATTTCAGTCTTATGCATAAAAAATATAAGTCGGTTAAAAGTACAGGTAGATAAGCACCAAAGAATATTCACCATTGACCTGACAAAAGATTGGCGTACTGAATTTATTGAATACCTCCGAAACCCATCAAATGGGGAAAATCATAAAGTCAAACTGACTTCGCCAAGATTTTGGGAAGATAATGGCGATTTATACTGAAAACACCATGGAGGTGAGTTACTCCTTTGTCTCAGTCCAAAAGAATCCATGCTCGTAATGACCGAAGTTCATAAAGGTCTTGTAGGAGTACATCAATCTGAAAAATTAATGAGACAGTTACTCGAACAATACGGATACTGGTGGTCGACTATGGAAAAAGACTGTTTTAGTTATGCAGAAGGATGCGAGGCTTGTCAGAAAAATGGACTGATTCAATTAGCACCAGCAAGTGAATTGCATTCGGTCATCAAACCGTGGACATTTAGAGGATGGGCGGTAGATATAATCGGTAAAATATACCCATCATCCTCTAAACAATATTCATTTATTTTGGTGGCAACGGATTATTTTTCAAAATGGGTAGAGGCAGTACCCCTTAAAGTTGTTAATCAACAATCGGTCATAAAATTCTTCAAAGAATATATTTTACATCGTAGTAGTTTGCCGCAGACAATTACGACCGATCAGGGGACTGTATTCACTGGAGAAGAAGTTACCAATTTTTGCAAAGAATTCGGTATAAAGTTGATTCATTCAACCCCGTATTATGCCCAAGCAAATGGATAGGCAGAGGCAACCAATAAGTTGATTAAAATGAACATTCATAAGATGGTTGATGAAAACCTAAGAGTCTGGCACGAGCTGCTTGGTGAAACATTATGGGCACTTCGGACAACCATCAGAACCGTAACTGGGGCAACTCCATTCAATCTAGTGTATGGGCATGATGCGATGATACCAGCCAAGTTAATTGTCAGATCTTTGAGGAAGAGGATGCATGACGAGTTAACAGCCAATCAGTATGAACAAGTTATGTTTAAAGAATTAGATGACCTGGATTTTGATCGGCTGACAGCATTAGATCGAATCCAAACACAGAAAAAAGGTGTAGAACGAGCATACAATAAGAGGATTCGACCAAAGGAATTCAGGATCGGAGACTTGGTATGGAAGGTGATCCTGCTCGTTGGGTCTAAAACTGTTGAATTCGGCAAGTGGTCTCCAAATTGGAAAGGTTCGTTTTTTATTAAAGAAATTATAGGAAATGGAGCTTACCGATTATCATATTAGGACGAGGATTTGCATGATCGGTCCATAAATGGAAATTTTTTAAAACCCTACATGCCATCTTTATGGGAGGGATTAGATCGATCACAATTTGTTAAGATAAATGTATTCGCCGAAAAATGATTTTATTCTTCGGTATGTCATTGTAACAGTCAGACAAGTAAAATTGTAACACCATTCAATTCTTTTCAATTCAATAATAACTTTTTACATATTGTTCAAAGATTCAGTCTCATGACCGATTTTTTTTTTTTTTTTTTAATTACAATGAGAAGAAATCGGCAACAGCTTGAGCTATTTCAGCTTGTCGAGTAGCAGCCTTTTGAGCATTGGGCTCTAAGGTCTTGATCTCGTCCATTGAATTTTTTACTTGTAAAGCGACATCCCGAATCTCAGTCTTGGCCTACTGAATATGAATTGTGTTCTGCTCTTTCTTTTTCTCTAATTCGGTCAATCGGTCTTTAAGCTGCTTTAACCGATCTTCAAGTTCTTGGATTTCTGAAGTAATACTTTTGCATTGATCGGCCAAAGATTTATTATCCTGAGCTGCCTTGAAGCCCGATATTTTCAAATCATTTATTTGACAGGTTAGCTCGTCTGAACGGTTCTGACTTAATCTCAGATGATTGGTAACCTTAACCGCCTCTTTGTAGTCTCAGGTTAAGACATCCAAGGACTCTAAGAAATTGTCATACCGAGTTTTGTTCCCAATGGTGAGTTGACCTTCAGACCCGAATCGATTTATAAATTCAAGGGATTCTCGGAGCATCTTGGATACTTTATTATCCATGAGGATTTGGCAGCCAAGTTCTTTAAAGGATGAAATTCGTTGAACATGTTTCTCGACTTCTTCTGACCGAGAGATGGGCTGAAGAATTGGTTCGGTAAAGGTAGGAGCCAATGGTTCGATGAGATTATCAATAGAGAAGTTCTTGAAAAAGTCCTCATCATTCCCCCATTCATCCATTTGAGATATGATATAATTAAGTTAAAAGAACAGATGAAATAGTTTGAAAAATTATTACTAGAATTTCGAACCGAACCTCATCCATAACGCCAACTTCATCTCTCTCTGACCGAACAAGTGTGTCCACGATTGACATCCCATTGGATTCAGACTGGGAAGACTCTTCGGTAGGAACATATGGATTAGACTCAGGTTGAGCAACCTCTTCAATTGGGGTGTCATCCGTTGGAGGGATCTGTTCGTCTCTTTTCCTTTTCAAGGGTGAATTACCTCGGCTGTTAATAGACACCGAGGAATGAGATTGAGGAACGAAGTCCCTAGGAGATGGGATTTTAATTACCAGCCGCTGAGAAGGCATCGGCCGTTGAGATTGCGATGAAGTTTTCTTATTCGCCTAAAATGAAAAGAGACATTGACAATCAGAGGATATATATATATATATATATATATATATATATATATATATATATATATATATATATATATATAGTAGCACACTCGGTAAAGAATACCCACTTTAAACTTATATCGTTTTGGTGGAGGAACAGTGGTGTCGAACTCCTTCACCTGTCCAGGAGGGTCGGGTATGACCTTGGGGATGGCTTCTGCAAAGAAACGAGGAATGATAATAGTAAAAAGCCTACATGGCCAAAACGTAAAATAACAGAAAGAAATCGAATACCTAGCCGAACTAAAGGCTGATCATTTAAGAGATCGGGCTAATACTAATCAGTGTCAATGGGCCAATCATCAATATAGGAACTAGCCCACGTAACCCGATACTTTTGCCTTCTTTCCGCTGGGCTAGAAGGTTCCTCGAAAACACCGAAAGGTGCATCGGGGATGTTTGGCCATTTGATTGAAGGAACTCCAATTTTAATCCAACCCGAACAAACAGTTGCCTCTTTGCCCGAGTACCGTCTTTCTTGAAGGAACCCTTCCTGGGTCAGGATTTCTTGCCGTAATTTGGCAATTTTCTCCCTTTTAATTATGATCCTTTTATTAGCTTCAGTTTGTAGATCGGCTTAAATTCTGTTTATTTGTCGATACATTTCATTGGGTTGCAAATAATTATATTTTATACTGTAGAATTTTTCAAACGAAAGTATTTCACGAAGATGCATACCTTTGGTTTTGACCGATCCAGAGCCCTGCACAATATGAGAGGAAGCAATGTCAGTTGGATTAAAATCTTGTCTAGACCATACTATGTCTACAGGTTCATACATCCATTTCTTCACAAAGTCATACCACCAGTCTATAAAAAGGGCGGTTTGATCGGGCAGTATGGGAAGATCTTCGATTTCGAACTCGACCACTCTTGTCTCGTACAAATTATTAATTTCAAGAATCAAATATAGTGCAACAAGAGGCCGAGTCGCATGATCGTCATTAGCCGAAAACATAGCAGGAAAGGGAAAACCTTGCGTTAAACCGAATTGTCTTGCGCACATATTCGAATGGTAAACTTCAACGTTGCACTTCGCATCTAGGATGGTGCTAAAATGAAGATCCCGAACATGCAAGATACTGGCCCAAGATTCAGCCCATTCTTCTAAGACCGATTCATTGTCAATGGCTAGATTTTCATATTTGAACTTAGCCCATGTAGGACCGAACATAGTTGGCCGAAAAGGGCACCATAAGGTTGGCAAACGATTCTCGGTGTTATAAAAGAAATTGAAAACTTGTTTGAATTCAATATTTTTAAAAGAAAGATCTCTTGCCCATTGACCATAGTTAGGGATCGTGTCTGGTTGAGGTTTCGGGTCATTTTGGGATAGTTCAGGAAAATAAGACAACAGTCAGAGTTGGACCATCCACAATGGACCATAGATGGTCCCAAATGATGAGTGGGATTCTCCTCCATAAAGGAATGTATGAATGCTTCGGTATATATGAGAAAGAATGTATGGACCGAATGCCAATCAGCGACCCGAAGCCAGGGCTACAACAATTTTAAGATGTTCCTTAGTAAACTTTACTGAAGCTGTACAGAAGATAAATTTGCACAACCAGTAAAGTAAGAACGCGATGTGTTCTTTCAAGGTTTAGGATCTGAAGAACGGTTGTTGAATAGAAAATTACTATAATTACAAGCAGTCTTGCAGAAGTCAATGTCTAGATCATCCACTTCGGCAGAAAAAGATGCATCTATAGTCTCCCTAGATAATGGAGCATTGAATAGAACGGCCAAATCAAATAACGTGACCGACATAGGGCCGAACCTAAATGTGAAAACATTACTTTTTGCCAACCAGAATAGTAAGGCAGGAAATAATAGATTCTTTTGAAAGCCGATCCTAATTAAAGAAAATTTTAAAAGTTCATTTATACCCAGAGAGTCCCACTGATCAGAGTAGAAAGGGACTAGTCAATTGTACCAGGATATATAGTCATCAGGAATGGTTGGCCAAGACCGAGGAGTTTTACCATAAATCAAAGAATGCAGAAAATTCTTTGAACTGAATCTAGGAGGGGTAGTTGTGCTAAACAGGAACTTCTCAAAAGAAGATTTTCGTTCGATCATAATTGGTACCAAAACTAAACTAGTAGAGGATTCATTAAGTACCTTTAAGGAAATCGACTCATTGGACTCGGTCACAGTATCAAAGGTTTTTTGAGGTTTGCTAGTGGAGACTTATTTTCCTTTTGATGACATGCTGCAAAATTCAAGAAAGGCCAAGTCACGCGAATAGTATTTAAGAAAGGACAGGGGAAAGGATGAAGAACCTACTTGAACATAGAAGTTGAAACTGCTGAGATTTGAAAATGCTTTGACCGAACCAGAGAATTTGGTTGAGGAAGTTTGCTTCTGAAAGTTTAGGTAAAAGTGAAAGTGAAACTTTTGCTGTATTTATAAGGTTATGATATAAGCCAGTAATAAATGAGGTACAGAAAATGAAGCGACGCGCGAATTTATTTAGCACGTGAGCCAATAAATTTGTACCAATTTCAGGATCGGCCGGCGTTATAAAAAGTACAACCCTTTGTCTTTTTAAGAGCAAATGGTTGTAGGGGGCATTATTGACGCCGACCCGAAAAGGGAATTGGGTCTGGATATCAATAGAATTAACTGTACAGATAATTTTGTAAATTAAGTTTTACGTGGGCCTGTTTTGTCTATAATAAGCCCAGTTGATTTATTTTTCTATTAGAATTAGGATTTACTTGGTTCTTATGTACTAAAATACCCATGTATAGCTCCTATAAATAGGCTGGAAAAACACGTTGTAAAGTATCACTCAACTCAATACAAAACTGAATTCTCTCAAAATTGTTTTGCTGTGATCAACCAGTTAACGACGACAGCCTACATACTACTCTTTTTTCTTTGATTGACGGTACTCACTACCTAAATATCAGATCCCTGATTTAATTGATTGAAGGCTCCGGCAGGCTATATATTTGTCTTTTCAGGTTAATTTTTTAATCGCACAGATCTCTAGATTTACTGTTGACGGTACTTTGGTTCCTATATACATCAGATCTAGCTTATTTTATTGTTTATTAAACTAGAAAACACCAAAAATAGCAACAATCAACACTGATTCAGAGGACTGATAGTACTGTAACAGGGATCCAATTAAACAATCTAAATGTTTAATTCTAAATTGATTTTTAGGGTTAACAATTAGATTCTTAAATTTTATGAATTTAGTAAACAACTAATAATCAAATTAATGATTCAATTAATTAAATTTATAAAATTAAAAAGTTCAATTAATTTCAATTGAAATTTAAAGAATTAAATTAATAATAGAATATAATAAATTTAATAATAAATTTGTTCTTTTGGTCTTTTAATTAATAAAATTTTCTTACAATTATAATTTAGGTAGAATTGCAACTAAAATTTCAAATTAAGATTAAATTGAAAAAAAAATAAGTTATAATTATAAAAAAAAAAAATACAAAATTCATGATAAATTTATCTATCAAATCTTCCTTTTGGCTTTTTTTAATATGCCCATTTTCCTCAATTTAAGGAACAAAATCTTTTTTTTTTTTAATTTGCCTCTTTTTTTTAATATGTCATTTTTAAAATTTTTAATCTACTGTATTTTTTTACCTGCTATTTTGGATGCTCCATGGTTTTTTTTAACTAACTATTTTTTAGAGGAAATTACACCAAATACACTTTTTTTTTTTTTTTTTTTTCAAAAATACCTTTTTATTTTTTAGGTTTTAAAAAATAATCTTTTTTTTTATTTATGATATATTTGTGATATACCTTTAATATACTTATGATATACTTTTAAAAATGAGACATTTTTAAAATAGAAAATTTAATAAGTATATTTTTGAAAGAAAAAAAAAATTTATATGAGAATATTTTATCTTTTTGAAATATTTGTGTATAAATTCCTTTTTTATCAATAAAAAAGTTACTATTTATTTTCTTATTCATTTTTACAGGCCGAGTCAGGCCTGAAAATGTAGATTTGAAACAGCCTGAAGCTCTGATCAGTTGGGTCATGTTGGGCTTAAAAAATTTATCTAATCTGATAAGGCTTGGCCCGTATGATGAACAGGTCCAGACACAACCCAAAAATAGGATTTTCACTCTATTTAGGCTATTTTTGAGAATGGAAAAACTGTTAAAATTTAGTTAGAAGTTAGAACCTTTGTTTCCATCTGATTCTTAAGCTTCTCTAAGACGGTAGTGTTCCGTTGCGGTTGTTCGCTGTTCTGCTGCGAGGCAATGGTGGTGGTAGCAAGAAGGGGTTCCTGGTGATTGGTGGGTTCTTCTTATTCTCTCTGTTGTTGGCTTGAAAGGAGTCCATGCGAAGGCGTTTCTATTAGACGATTTGGATTGGCAGAGTGACTGAGTGAGTGTTTGACAAAGAAGAAGAGAAAGTGTGAATATTGCTCAGGTTTGTGAGTGTTGGATTTTTATTAGTTTTAGATTTTCAATGGCAATGCTATGATCTGGTTTCCATAGTGCATATAAGGTGTTTGATCTTTTGTCTCATTGAAACTTCACTACTAATTTCTACTGTTTGAATTCCTTTTGGAGGACCCATAAAGGGGTCTTTAATTTTTCTAATTGCGTTGTTGGGTGTTAGATAAACTCACATGATTTTGTTATTTTGTTTTTCATTTGGTTTTTACAACGTGGAATCTGAAATTTGTTTCAGTTTTGATCACATAATTCTTCATTGCAGCAACTATGGCACTGAGATTGGTGAGCAGGAAGTTGGGTAGCAGATTCTTCCCCATGTTGTCTTCCACTACTCAACTGCATTCACATGCTACAAGTTTTGGTAAGTTCAGGAGAGATTTATTTTTTTTGATACTTCCTTACAAGAATTATTATGATAACTGAGTTCTAGTTCTTAGTTTCTAGAGTTTTGGATACATGTTAATTTGTGAAATTTAGTCTTCATTTTATTGTGGGTTGATACAAATAAGGGAACTTTCATACTAGAAACTGGGTGGAAACGTTCAGCTCTCTAGATGTAGCTTTTTGTTGGGTTGAGGCTAGAGAGAAAATAAGCTTTATTTAAAAGGATGTTGTTGTTAATGAATAATGAGTGGACCTTATTCGTGTTAAAAAGCAATTTATATACATTTGTCCTATCTCCAATGCGCCTGACATTTGTGCTTCAGTCCTATTACTGATTTTCTTTTTAATGCTTAAAATCAAGAATATACCCTTGTTACTCTTATCCCTATGAAGTTACTAGATGGTGTAATTTTTTTGCATTTAATGTTTTCCAGAAAACCTTGTTTCACATTGACAGATTTCTATTAAATATTACTTTATTTATTCATTTTCAGGATTTAAAGAAGTAAGGGAAGAAGAAAAAAGCCAAATGGTCAGTAATGTCTTCAGTAATGTTGCCTCAAATTACGATCTTATGAATGATTTGATGAGTGGTGGATTACATAGATTATGGAAGGACAGGTCAGATGCTAAGGAAGCATTTTAGTGATTGTTTAGATTTCTTATGGACCACACCTTGCCTTCATGTTGAAATATTTTTGTTTGGGGCATTGTTCAGATTGGTTTCCAAACTAAATCCATTCCCTGGGATGAAACATCTTGATGTGGCTGGTGGCACAGGTAAGCTAACCTTATTCAATAGTTGTATGTTGTATTCATTGTCTACAATCTTGCAACATGTCAAATGACAACAACTAACAAAGGGAATTAGAAAGTGTAAATTGGAAAAGGAAATTTTTTACCATAAAAAATGTATATGCAGGGAGTTGTATAATTGAAAGTTTCTTGCCCAGACTAGGTCCATGTGAACTACTCTCACATGGGATAGATTCCATGATGCATGAGACCACTCTTACATAAGATGAGGCCCATTTGTATCATGGGAGATTTTGCCTTTGTAACTTTGGTATTTAATAATTGTCAACAATTTTAATATTTATTATGTCACTGAGAGAACAATTTCAACAATTTTAAAGCAATTTAAGATATAGTAGGGAATTTGTTATTTAATGAGTTTAAAGATAGTTGATATTCTAAGTTATGTATCATAAGTAATTTATTATTTTAAAGTAGTAGAAATCAGTGACACTAGAAATCCATTTTATTTCTCCTACTGAAACTGATATACAGAAAACCAAAGCTTAATTGTTAAAATGTTCAGTATAATTTATTGAGATGAATGTCGGGCATTGGGTTCTATTAAAAGGAAATGCGTTTATTTTAAAATTTTGAAGTAAAATGCATATCTTTTTGCAATTTAATTTAATTTAAAATTTTCAAATCTTGAATTTCAATCCCAATAAATCCATTATTTTAAAATGCATCTATTTTAAAATTTTGAAGTAATAAAATAAAGTGTTTTTTTTTTTTTTTTTGACAATTTGAAATTGATTGAAAATTGAAATCAGCCCTAATGATTTAATGTAGAATTGATAAAATAAAATAATTGGGCCAATTGGCTAAATTGATAATTCACAAAGGTCATGGTTTTTTTGGTAGTTAGGTCACCGAAAAAAGTGAGAGGGAGAACTAGAATTACAATTTGCATGCACTGTTTTGCAGTACCAATCCTGCATTATAAAGTGCAAACAGCTGCTAAATTCTTGTCTTAAATCATTTTCCAAATTTAGCATGTGTGGACACCAAAACCAAAACCAAAACACACATTACCCTTTATATTGGCCCCAGTTTACTGACATTGTATGGCTCAGAAACCCCTTTAACCAAACCATTCTGCAGCTTTCGGCCTCAGTTTAGGAAAATTTTCAACTTTTCTTTGCTGCTTTGTATTTGAAAACCTTTGATTGAGCTTCTACATGAGGAAATTATCAATCTTCCCTTGATCTAAAGATTATGTTTATTGATGTGGTTGATCTACTCCCATCTCATTGTTTTGTGTGGGTTTTCTGCAATGATCTTGAGTCTAAAACACTTAATTTGCAGGGGATGTTGCTTTCAGGATCTTAGAAACTGTAAACAGTATCAGATATAAAGCACTTAAAGATCCTCTGAATGATCATTTACAAGAAGAAACAAAGATCTATGTATGTGACATCAACCCAAACATGTTAAATGTTGGTAGAAAGCGGGCTATAGAGAGAGGTAAGATATATCTCAGAGGAGTTAATTTGATAAGCACTCAAAAAAGTAATTCTGCTTTCTGTGCAAGTAGATTTCCCTTCTTTATTTTTTTTACCTTTTAGGTCTTAGAGAAGACATCCATTTTGAGTATTACGTAAGAGTCCATTTGGATAGCTAGTCATTGGAAATGATTAAGCATTTGGAATTTAACATCATGCTTATTTTTTATGATTTTACACTTGAAACTCAAATCCAAATTTACAATAATTTCAAATGATTTTCCAAATGGACTGTAAAGTAATTCTTCTTTCAGTACAATTAGATATTTCTTTATTTTTTTATGCTTCATTAACACTTATAGGTTTTGGAGAAGACAAATCCCTTGTATGGGTGGAGGGAAATGCTGAAGCCTTGAGTTTTCCAGATAATTCAATGGATGGTTACACAATAGCATTTGGAATTAGAAATGTTACACACATAGAGAATGTTCTTGCTGAAGCTCATAGGTAAGTTTATAACTCCTTGGTTTGTTGTCTTGCACATACAAATTGCTTTAGGTAATGTTGATATAAATGTCAGGTGAATGATCCTTTGATTCACAAGATATTATTCAATGCAAATGGTGCATTGCTCTTTCCTATTTCGTTAATGTGGATTTCACATGCAAATTTTCATGCACTGGTCTCACATGAATGTGAGACAAAGGAGCATTACATCTTTATGTTGCCAAAATAGAACCACCAAGATTGACCATGTTAGAAGTATAGTGGGGATATCAGTTTGAAACTTTAGACATTGTTCATCTTTCAATGCCAAATTTATTGCCAAATCTGATGCATTTAAATTCCTTCTAGCAAAAGAAAGCACATTTAGCATTGGCAATAATCAATTGCCTTCAAATGATGGCAATGGCGATATGTTTGGTTAATGAGATCCATGGTAAAAAAAAAAAATAGCAACATAATTAAATAAATTGAGGTCTTCATCAATGTCTAATAAAAGTGGATTTAAACCCAATGATGGTACTATGAGTGAGATGCTATAGCTAGCTACATCACTATTGGTTTTACTCTTAGAGTGTCGCATGGTTTTTTTTTTCATTTGTTAGTCCTTGGTCCAAACCTTGCAAGTCCAGAAGATAAGGCTTGGTTCCTTGACTGGGATTGCCTTTTGTAATAAAAAAGAATGAAGTATTAATTGTCCGTTCATTGGGAATGTTGGGGCCTGAGTAAATACAAATTCAAGCCACCTTGTCTTGGAGGCGGGTTAAGTTGGATCTAGGGACAAAACTCTCTGCTTAAGTGGGCCTTTTTGCTGGTTGGGCCTGGTAGGTCCTCAGACCCATGAATATGGTTAACTCTGATATTTTATTTGTTGTTATTATTTAATATTTATTTTTGGCCTAATCACTAAAAAATCATAAACTTTAATCCAATTTTCAATTTGCCCATGTATTTCAAAACGTTTCAAATTGACATACATATAAACCACATTAGTTAATCAATTACATCATATGACTGGCTACAATAAAATTGAGCTTAAGCAACTAGCAAGGATGTTGATGCCATGTTTCATTCTAAAGTCTATTACCTCTCTTATAAAAATGCATCGTCGTTTTGGTTGAAACAAATATAACAGAGAGTTTTCAGTAGAGTTTAAAAGTTATTAGTTTATTTTGCATAAAAGTCATTCTAAAGTCCACTCCTCTCAAAAAAATGCCGTCCCTCTCTCAATAGGTTTTTCACATTTTAATTGTTTTTACTTTATTTCATTTATGGTGTGGTAATTGCCGATGATGCAAATCAAGGGAGAGGTGCTTTGAGAAACAAAATAAGGTTATGGTGTTGTGAAAAGAGTGGTTCTGCAAATGAGGGTGGAATTGTGGATGGGGGCGGCAATAGGTGGGAAGTTGATGAGGATTAGTTTTAGTGTTTTTTCTTTTTTTTTTCCTAACATATTTTTATTTTTATAATTTTTTTTAAAAATATTTATCTTTAAAATCTTTTTAATGTATTAAAATTGAGGAAATGAAGTTCAAAAAAAATTGTGGAAATGTATTTTTTTTAATCTTTGGTAACTGCCATGTAAGCATGTTTACAGGTTATACAGGTTCACTATTCTCAGTTACATGGTGTATTTGATCTATCAATTATAATGATTTTCTAGCAAAGCTTGAAATTACAATATTGCCCCTTAAACCCTAAATAATGGACCAGCAGCTCATATATACTAAAAAGACATGTGAATAAGACTCGAAAAAAGACTAGGAAGTGGTCTATAATTTCCCCAATAAACCTATATTGAATTTGGGCATACTTCCAAGCTTGAGTCTTTGAATTTGAGTTTTCTTGTTTTGCTGTTCTCCATCAAAATATGAGGTTAAAAACTTTCATTTAGCATATGGCTGAGAAATCAATGCAAATGGCATATGGTTAGGTAGCTAAGTCATGCAAATTTTAAATTTGAATGCATTAATAGCTTTCTTGGGTCCTTACAGTTTTATGTATGTTTCTGTATTTGCTTAATAAGAGATTAAAGGATGAAGCTAAGTAAATTACTGTAGATGATTATCAATGAATTTATCACCAATATTGTGGATGCAACCAACAAGAAGCTTTAGGGGAAAAAAATGAAAGACCTAGTAAATTTAGGATAAACACTCACTCAATTTGACCCTTGAACTTTTATAAGATTTCCAATTAGGCCCAAAATTAACTTTTGGGCAAATTTAGGACAAAATTTAGGGCTAATTTAGCCCAATTTTTGAAAAAAAATAGTTTTTCAAATTTTTAATATTACACAATATTTATGAATTTCAAAAATGAAAAGCAAAAAACTAAAAGACTTGTGTTATAGAAACAACAGTTCGTAATCTACATCCAATCCTCTATCGATGTTGCCCATGGAGGAGAGGTCCTAAATCAAGGCAAGGGAATCATCCCCAGGTGCAGATAGGGCAAGAACTGTGTAAAAATAATATAGATGTGTTATTGTCTGTTATACGATCTAACTGCAACTTCAATTACTAAACTGTTAATTTTTTTTTTACAATCAATTGGCCCATTGGTTGTGAGCAACTTGCTGCTTTCCACTCATAGCTAACCATTGGCCACTAGCTGAACCAAATAGGCCCTTATTTTGGGGCATTGTAAAGTCTTTTCTAGTCATTGGGTTTTTTAATGTTAATTGAAGTTAGCTATGGGTTAAATTTTGATTTGAGGGTATTATTGTAATTGATGGGCTGTGTTGAAATGTTTTGGGTCTTTAATCGAGTCAATCTATGTTTCAAGTTTTTATCAGAAGTCCTACTTAGCATGGCAGGGTAGCAGTCTATTAAAAGAGAGCTCTTTATGCTTATTCAGGGGTCCAAATATCATGCAGATTAGGAATCCAAGTACTTAAGACTAAGAGTTATACAAGTCTTGTAAATATCATTTTTCACTGCTTTATTAATCAGTTTTTTAGTGAAAAAATCTTGACAATGATGCCTCTTTAGTTGCGTGATACAATTCCTAACTAGAAAGTGTGAGCCATTGATCTTGATATTTTGAGGCTAGGAGTTCTATTTTGTTTGCTTGATTGTCCTTTGCAATTGTCAAGATAATCAGATCTACCTATTATCTTGAAGTTCTAACTTCTTAAAGTTTTACTCACCGTTACCCTAATTTCAAAAACCAAAATTGTTTTTCTTGGACATCCAAGATCAAATGTAGTTGTGGAGATGCTGGCTGCTAATATAGATTATTATTATTATGTTAAATGGATGTATAATGTCTTATATATGGATATTCATGATCATTTGGTGAAATTTTTGTTAGGTAGTCTTCCTTTTTTTCTTTGTTCAGATTTTTTTTTTTTTCTTTTCATCAATTTATTGTTAATTTAAGATCATTCAAGCTTCTATATTTTTGCTTATTAGGGTATTGAAAAGAGGAGGAAGATTCCTTTGCCTTGAACTGAGCCATGTGGAAGTTCCTGTGTTTAAAGACTTGTGAGTATCTCTGGCACAACTAGGTCTTTAACTGATGATGCACACCCTTTGCCATATTAAAAACATGACTTACTCATAGTAGTTTTCTAATCATTATTAGATTACTGCATTTTGCACTTGGATATTATTAATTTTTATTTTATATATAATGTTAATTTTATGTATTTAACTTTTGATTTTTTGTATCTTTTTAATTTTAATGATTATTAGAGGGAAAAAAAATCTTTGCAATTTTTCTTAGGAAAAAAATTCTTTGCAATTTTTCTTACTCCATATTATTTTTTAATTACTTTTTTGAATAAATTGAAAGGAAAATTCTACTGAACGGCTATCCCAACGACTATGTTATATGTTAGTGAGTGTTGGACAATGAAGAGACAACATGTATAGAAGATGAGTGTTGCCGAGATGAGGATGTTAAAATTGATGTGTGACCATACTAGAATGGATAAGATACGTAATGAAAGCATTAGAGATAAAGTAGGAGCCGCATCGATTGAGGATAAAATGAGATAATGGAGATTAAGATGGTTTGGTCACGTGAAACGGAGACCTAGGGAGGTTTCGGTTAAGAATGTTGAGCACATCGTGATAGAGGTGAGGAAGAAAAGAAGGGGTAGACCTAAACTAACTTGGAGGAGAGGAATACAATATGATTTAGAGGCATTAAAATTATCAGAAGACGTCACCTAAAATCGTAGAGTGGAAATAAAAAATCTATATAGCTAACCCCAATTAATTTTGGGATTAAGGCTTAGTTGAATTGAGTTGAGTTTTTTTTTTTTTTTTTTTTTACATACCCCTATATATTGTATTTTCTAGAAAAGTTGCATGGAAAATAACAGTGTAAAAATGTCAAAATACTATGAAAAATGAAATAAAATCATAGTAACAATAATGATCTATATTATATATAAAAGTCTCTTAAAGAGTAAAACTCTTAAATTTAAAGTTCACCCAAACTTTAGGATTTATGCGAGTGTGACCCTTAGCCTGTAAACAACACATCTTTGCTATTAATTGTTAGTACAATGCAACAATTGCTATCCTAGTTTTCTTGGAGTCATTTGCACAGGAGTTTTTCTGAATGTGTATAGATTTAGGAGAGTGTATTCAATTAAAACTTTTATAAACTTTTTTTAATTGAATGACTTTTGGAGAGTTTATAAAATTATGAATGACTTTTAAAGACTTTATTTTAAAAAACTTTTATAGACATTCATAGACATTTATAGATATTAATAGACTTTCATTGATTTCTAATCTATTTTATTAAGTAAGATTGTTAAATAATTAATTAATAAGATTTTTTTTTTTTTTTTAGCTACAAAGAAAGGAGAATACTCAGGAAAACATAAGAATATTCAATTGCTATTAACTTCCATCTGCATAGGAACTCTAATTGGCCAGCTGACACCTTCTTTGTCACTTTGCAAAATAGACAAAATCCCGTCAGAATGATCATTCCAAATATTCACTCATCGAGCATGACTTAAAGCCATAGATATTAGAAAATTTATTGTTTGATTGCATTATCTGAATATGTGCTTATATATCACATTATAATAATTCTTATTTTTAGGTTATTTTAACTT
>CATKHJ010614009.1:0-16195 GCA_949750685.1 Vernicia montana
TGAGATCTTGGGGATATGTATGTATTAGATGCAATGATGTCGTATGTGGAAGTCATGTTTATGGGTTCTACGGGTGATCGGTGGCCTTATGCCTACCCATGCCCTAGGACCGTTGCACCGCCCGAAGCGGGGTGTGACAGTTTGCTTTTGTATTTGCTTTTGTAAAATAAGTGTACTGAAGGAATCTTTACTTTTATCTTTGATAGTTGTAAGATGTGTTTTCTAGCTGTATTGTAATGTTTGTTTCAAGTTCTCAGCTCTATATAGCTCTTATGTATGAATTAAGGTAGAGAAAACTTAGATAGACACTGCCTGCTTGTGAATAAACTATGAGTTTCCAAAATTCTCTATTCTTCATAAAAGTATGGAATGCTAAGATATACCTATATAATAAAAGTATGCTCAGCAATTGCCATTTTTATGAAACCTCTGCATCAGAAATTTATTATAGATCAACGATCCATGTGAATGAACTATGTACATTAAGAGGACATGTTCCTGTTAAGGCTTGTCTTGTCTGTTTGTGTGGAACTTGTCATAATTATGTGCATAGCTCATAACATTGGAATTTAAAAAAAAAAAATTTATACTACTTAAAATTTTGAAATTTTAATTTGTCCTATTAAAAAATAAAATTTAACCCCTTATTCTTATTTTCTAAAAAAAAAATTAAAAGATAAAATGAGAAATAAAAAAAAATATTATTTCTTGTATGAGAATTAAAATATCAAATAAAAAGAAAATAAATAAAGAAATAATATAATTTTAGTTAACATAATATTATGATGTAAATAAAATAAGTAATGCAATTATTTCCTTACATGTAAATAAAAAAAAAAAATCAAAGTTTAATGTATATATATATATATATATATATACCTTTCATTATTTTGATTTTTTGAATCCCACATTAATTGAATATAATTAAGTGTGTGTTAAATTGAATATATATATATATATATATATATATATATATATATATATATATATATATATATATATATATATATATATAAAATCATCATCATTTTTAAAAAAAGTAATAATATATTTTTATTTATTTGTTATTAAAAATAAAACAAAGTATTTAAAGAGCATTTTTATAAATAAATATTCGTATGAGAATAATTTTATATTTAAAATATTGGCTTCGTCCCTTGTTTAAATGTATTCACACTTATGACAAAAAATATGGATGCACATAATATTTAGAGAGACTTGCACATAGGGTGTGGGGACAAACTTCATTAAAGATATCTTTGTAGGGAAAATTCTTATGTGCATAGATTTATCTCGTACATTAAATTAATGAGTGATGAAATATATTAGCCAATATAATTTTTTTGTCTATTTTTTCTTAGTGAAAAGACACTGATACACTTTTTTTCTTGATATATTTTTATCTCTTTGAATTAGTGTATGCATTCAGTGTATGTAAGACTTAACTTCTTTGCAGATGATGCCATAAGACACTACTAGAAACTGCTGATTTAGCGACTACATAAATTTAATAGCTAATTTATGATTAATTAGAGACTAAATAGCGATTAATGTATGGAGATGGTAAAATGTTGTATATTAGCGACCATTTTTGCGATTAGACCATTTTTGCAACTAACTAATCGCAAAAAATGCCGCCAAAAAATGGCGAGACAATTAGCTACTAAACTATAGTCGCTATTTAATTTATAAATAGCGATTATGATGGTTCTAGTGGCTAAATTGAGACTGGTAAAAAATGGAAGATATAATTTTGATGGCGGGAATGAGTCAGCGACTAAATTTAGTCGCTAAATAGAGACTAACTGTAGTCGCCAAACGTCACTTAAGTAAATGGCAGCCACTTTAGCCGTTTTGAAGGTTAGCAAATACTGTTAGCAACTACTAATAGTATTTGCCAATTTTTTAGGGTAAATAGCCCATCTACTTCATTTCCTTTCCATTTTTTTTTCTCTCTCTTTCTCTCTAAATTGTCGTAGCTGCTAGTCCCCCCAATTTCCCTCACCCGTTCGACGTTCAACGTCGTTTCTCTGCCGTCGCCGGTGTTTTGCTTCTCTGTTCTCTGCTTCTCCGTTCGCCCTTCTCTGCTTCACCGCTCGCCGTTCTCCGTCATCAGCCTCTCTCTTTTCAATTCTCCGATCACAGGTACAAATTTTTTTTTTATTTTAAATTTTATGCTTTTTTTATATTTTGATTAATTTTAGTTAAATTATTTTCATGTATAAAAATTGAATTTTATTGTTAAATTTTTTTATTTTTTTTATTTTTTTGATAAATATATATTTTAGTGTTAATAAATTATGAAAACTTATTTATATATATATTAATTAGGAAAATTTAATATATTAGGGTTTAAATTAATTTACAATTTGTATATATTAAGTAGTTTAGGGTTAATGAATAAATTAAATTCAGTTAAAAAATAAATAATAAAATTATTTTAGTTAAATTTTAGTTTTAGGGTTTAAATTAATTAGTTTATTAGAAATGACTTTTAGTTAAAAAATTTAGTGAAAATAATATATAATAAATTATCAATTTTAGGTAAATTTTAGCTTTACTTTAATAAAATGAATATATAACAATTTAAAAATATTAATATTAATTAGTTTAATTAGTATAAATTAATAAAATTATATAAGATAATAAATAATATAAAAACTTAAATTATTAGATAAATTTAAGTTTCAGATTAATAAAATTAATATATAAAAATTTAAATATATTTATATTAATTAGTTTAGTACATATTAATAATAAATAATATAATAAATATATAATTTTTAGTTTTAGATGCTCTATGTGTATATTGAGTTATAGAATACTATTCTTTGGAAAAAAAAAAAGAGTTATAGAATACTATTGATTGTTGAATTTTGTTATTGTTTATGAGATTGTTGAATTTTTTATGACTTAAATTTGCATATTAATTAATTGTGAAGTTGAGGTTATAATTGGGTGAATATATTGGAAGTGTTATTTTATTTACAGGTTGTGTAAATGTCACAACCCAACTTTTGAGTTGCGACAGTTTTAGAGTATGGGTAAGTTTAAGACTATCAAAAACCCGTGGAATCCATACCTGTTATAAATCCAATACAGTATCATGTAATTAAAGCATAATCATCTCATCACTTTACATCATATCTATAATATCCTAGGCTTTACTAGCCCAAATACAATTCATTTAAATGCTCAGAGTTGAAAATTAGAGTTGATCTAGTTGAGGATAGTCAAACCATCTGTCACAATGTATACAATTTATACAGTGTGCTTGTGAACCCAAAATCTTAAAATCTCAATATAAATGTAATTTACTTGATAATTTAATTAGTTTAACATTAATTAACAATGAATATTAATGTGAATTAATGTACTTTTATGTGTTAAATTAAAGTTAGATAGTATAATTGCATAACTTGCTAAGTATGATACATAAATTAAAATGCATGTGCATGAAATGTGGATAAACCGAGAGAAAGGCAAAATTTTGTTCAAATTGTTATTAATCTAATGGGTTGTACTAGTGTAGAGGGAGTGGATATTTTTGGGGTCCCACTTCCATTAAAAAAAAAATAAATCAATAAATTAAGGAACTATGTTTCCCTTTAAATCATATTGTCTTTTCGCACTTAGTGGTTGGAAGCTAGGGCTGCAAATGAGCCGAGCCGAGCCGAGCCGAGCTTTAACTTGCTCGGGCTCGACTTGATTATTTTTTTTCTAGTTCGAGCTCTTAGATTTGAATTTAAAAATTATATTCAAGCTCGGCTCGTTTCGAGCTCGAGTTTTAATCGAGCTTAAAAATTATATTCAAACTAACATAAAAGTAAAATCATCCAATTAGTAAAAAAAAAAATATAATCATAAAATTGAGCATTAAATGTTCCAAAAAAATTAGGAGTATGTGTATCTTAGTTAAATTGAATTATCAAAAAAATTATAGGAGTGTTAAAATATATTTTTTGGAGTGCCAATATTATTATTATTATTATGTAACATAAACTCTTTTTTTTTTAATTAAAATTCTCAACTATTTAATGAAATTATAAAATATAATATTAGTGAAACTAATTGTATACATATATCATTATTAATTTTATAATTACAAAATATAAATCATAAATGTATACATTAATACATTATAAACTAGCTTATTCGCGAGCCTATTAATCGAGTTGTTCACAAGTCTAATCGAGCCGAGTTTAGCCTTACTCAAGTTCGGCTCGTTTATTAATCGAGTCTTGAATTAAGGCTCAAGCTATAAACGAGCCGAACACGAACGAGTTTTTATCCAGCCGAACATCGGACTGCTCGCGAACGACTTGACTCATTTGCAGTCCTATTAGAAGCCTCCTCTCCGTTCCTTATTTATTTATTTTATTTTATTTTTTATTTTCTTAATTAGTTCCAACACCTTCCAAAGGAAGGCTATGATCCTAACCATTGGATTAAGTAAAACAAATCCTCACCATTAATTCTAAGGGCAAGTATTTTAAATTAACTCATTCTCCTTATTCTGTATTCACACTTACTCTCTCTAAAACTTAAAGATCCTCTCAACTCTCTCTAAAGTTCGGCCAGCCCAAGAATAAGGAGGAAAAATTTCATTTCAAGGTAAAAATCGTCATTAATCCCCTTCCTTTCTCATCTTTAATGTGCATATTATATTTTTGAAAAACTTTTTCCCCTTTTACCTCACCTAATGGTTTGGTCACCTTGGTAAAATTAAAAGAAACATTTTCTTAATTTTTTTTATGAAGGTTTTAAAGTAAATAAAAAGGAATTTTTACATAAGAAACCAAAGAAATGAATATAGTGCAACTTAGGATTTCTTTCCTCTATTTTCGGCCTGCATGACTTTAAATAAATGAAACTTTCATTTTTCTTGTTGAATAAAGAAATGAGTTTAGTGGTATGACGATTCAAAAGAGTATATACGTTCCTTAAATGTGAATTAAATTTTGATTTTTTTTTTTTTTTTTTTTTTTTTTTTTTTTGCTCTTTATATATCTCGGCCTATAAGAAAGTTGCTCACTTGAGGTGTTGTATTCTGTTTAATGATAGAAATAAGTCATGAACCATGAAACTAAAATGACCCATGTGAAAAATTGCTAAGGTTTAATCTAAAATTTCCCTAAAAAAATAATGTGATACATTCGGCCCAAGTATGGTAAAATGAATAATGAAAATTTTCTTAATATTATTTTGAAAATTCATTGAAGTGTGGTTTTAATGAGTATGATTTGAAAGAAAAATAAAATTATTTATTTTACTTGGACCCTAATAGGTTCGGTCCCTAGAAAGGAGTCCCAAGGAAATAAATTTAATTTTTGTTGGACATGTACATGTGTTTTAATAATGATGAATATGAGATTAAAATTGCAAAATAGCTTGGAATGATATGAGAAATATGATATATATATCTCGGCTTTATTGATTGAACTAGAGTTTTGTGTCTAAATTTTATTGTGCAAAATGAAATTGAAATGTGCATATATGTAATATGAATTGAGGGTATATACCCTAGGTCATTCAGCCATTACATGATATTGTATATGAAAGTGTCTTAAATGGTAACATATATGTTATGTATGTTGATTTGAATTGATATTAGATAATTAGTATATCTTAGATATAGATTTAGTAATATTAGAGTTAGGATTGAATAGTCAAATTGACAAAGTATTTTATAATTTTTGATTATATGGTATATAGGAGAATAAATACTCCGGAGATTGAGGAGCGTCACTATCAAATATCCTAAGAATTCACATTAGGTGCTAAGGAAATCAAGGTGAGTACCTTGTAAACCTTACATTTCTTAAATGAAATAATTATCTGAATTAAATTCTTTTCAATGAGGCATTCGGCCTAATTATTGTTATTGAATTCTTTCATTGAGGCATGTGGCTTATTATTACCATTTGACTGCAAATACTAAACTGTACTCCATTTAAACATTGTGAAAGCGTTCACCTTTCATATATCGATCTTTTCACTAGAATAAATCATTTCATGAACTAATGGTTCTCATATGAAAATTCAGCATATCTTTATCGATAAATTATTCTCATAGTCATGTTCCTTTAAGGAACCAATTGACCCATGTATAAAATTTCTTTGCTCCTTCGATTGATCATCTTTCACTGAACCCTATGTGATTTGTTATAGTATATTGTTTATCTTTTATTGAATCTTATATGATTCATCATTGTACACTGTTGATTCAAAATATTGAAAACCTTACATATTGGATCCAAAGTGATCTTACTGTATTACTAAAAGCAGAAATCCCACACTGATGTGGGTTTTACATCACACTGTGTGCACACGGGAAAAGCCTGCGGATAGGGTGATCATATCCGCCTCAGCTAGGAGGGGTGATCCTAGCTGTGAGACCTTATCAGTCTTACGTTATATACTGTTATGAGTGAGCAAACAATAGCTGCCACTGCACTTTTTATTGATATGAGTGAGCAAGGCATTAGCTGCCACTCCACTGTTCACATTGGAAAATACTTCGCTTCCAATACTGTGATTTCTGCTAAAATGATATTATTGAAACCCGACTGTTATTGACCACTGTTATTGAATCCCAACTGTCATTGAACATTGCTATTGTAATTAACCTCTGTTATTGAATCCTGATTGTTATTGATCATCGATATTGAATCGCGATCGTTATTGATCATCATTATTGAATTCTCATTGTGCCTTCTATATTGTTACATAGATATTCTAATATTGAATCCCAATAATCATCGATTATCGAAAAACTGTTTCTCCTTCACTGTTTCATTAGAATTTAA
Source organism: Vernicia montana (assembly GCA_949750685.1). Lineage (NCBI taxonomy): Eukaryota > Viridiplantae > Streptophyta > Magnoliopsida > Malpighiales > Euphorbiaceae > Vernicia > Vernicia montana. The sequence goes on from CATKHJ010614009.1 coordinate 6,810, forward strand.
ATTGCTATTGATCATTGGAAAATTGTTTCTCCTCCACTATTCATTGGAACCTTAATATTAGACCCCAATTGTTATTGATCACTGAAAAATTTATTACTTCTATACAATTATGTTGAAAAAATAATATTTTTATTATTAAATATATATATATTCAAATACTATTTTCTATTCTTTGTAAGTACTCACTAAGTTTCGCTCATACCCTCACAGTATTTTATTTCAAGTTCAGTAGCAGACTCAGCAAGTGGATCTCAAGTATCCATCTCCACTTGGGAATACTTTGCTGAAAGTAAGATGATTTCAATTTACTGTTGTGTCGAATCATTTTAGAGCTCTATGGACTAAAATGGTTTAATATTGTAATAATGAGCTTAATTGACTTATTTATATAATTCATTTATAAGTTAAACATTTGATACAATGTAATGTGTTAACAATGATAAAGTATTGGGAGGATTTGAATTGGTTTATATGAAGTTAAGGATATCGAAGTGTTTTATTTGGAAGTGTATTTTTAATGCAAGTTGTGAACCTGGGGTAATGTTATAGTTGCAGCTGTTATGCTGCCGAATTGAAATTGATTGTTAATGTTCACAAAAATGTATAGTATTAATTGTAATGTTATACTAATTAAGTTGGTTCTACGGGGTTGTTGGTACCTTTATGGTCACTCATGCCCTAGGACCGTCACATCGCCAAATATGGGATGTGACAATATCATATCTCAATATCAGAACCTGTTTTCACATGTTCATCACATACTCTTTTCATATAACACTTATTATATACACAATAATTATAATACTCTTTTAACACCCATGGAGATACTATAATAATTTTAACAATTACATATACGCATATATCAAATGGAACTTTACTCTAATAAGGAAATCCTCAAATGAAGAATGATGTTTGAGGAACCACTTGCTCACTATACTGCTCTCCTGAAAAATGGAATCACTAATGAGATAAAACAACGAGTAAAGAATATGCTACCATACTTATGAGGCTAGATATTGCAAGGCTAGCTCACAAGGATGACTCATGTTCACTTATCACTTGGTTCATATACTTATATTCACGAAATGAAGGATCTAAGAATCATTTTAACAAATGAACTTTAATATACGAAGATTTATAATAAATCTTTGGAACTTGGACTTATATATTTGGAGTATCCATTTTAGGCATACATGATTTCTTATAACTCTTAACTTATGGATGTTTGAGTCTTATAATCATATTAACATATTTTATAGTACTTTAGATTAGAGATCTTATACAATTGATCTTTAGAACAATAGTTCATATAGATTGACATTGGTATTGCATAAATCAAACATATATATATATAAATACAATAGATTAAAACTATAGAGTACTCTTAAAACTATAGAGTTCTTTGGATTTGTTGGGAGTATGTACAAGTTTACTTTAAAAATCACTTAAACAAAATACATACTAATTCTTTATTTATATAAGATTCGAAATGGAAAATAACATATGTCACATATAGAATTTAGAGGTTTAGTAAAACTTATATTCTTATACTTTCATAAATACATATATAAATAAAGATCTCATAATTAAATACTTATTTTCTAATAGCTTGTAAAATCAATAATTCATATATCATAAAAGAATATTAGATTTAAAATATTAGATACTTTGACTTTAGTATTAAAGGAACACAACATAAGTGAAATACGTATATGTATACAAAAGGATTTTTGTATACTCTAACTCATATAACTTTAGATAACATGTATACTTATATGCCATAAATGTCAAGGTCGATGACATATAGGCAATTTGGTTTAGAAAGCAAATGGCACATGGTTATCTTATTTTAAGGATCAATTGGCTTACTTATTACTATATTTCTCATTGTCAAATAGGGTTATATATATTCATGGGTCTTTCAATCAATTGGATTGGTCTCAATGAAAGAAAGTACTCATAACTCATAGCTTATCAATTGGTTTTAACAGAGATTATCACATGTGTTGAGGTAGAGGCATTATAGCATACTCGAAGCAGAGGTTCCCCTACGAACATGCTCCTATAACAATAGTTGGGACAAAGGTACTTGTGGCATGTCCGAAGCATAAAGCTCCCTTATAGTTGGGGCAGAGGCACTTATTTTGGTATACCCGAAGCAAAGGTTCTCATGTGAGCATACTCTCATACCTGTGTACACAGTCTATATACATATCATGAACAATCAATCAATAAGTGATCTCCGGGTCATGTATCTTGGTTATCATGATTCTTGTATTTCACATGGTAGTTATAAAAGAAATATCAATATCCATTGGTTCATATGAGGATCAATACAATTCATAACTTCAATGGTTCACATGGTTACATAGAGGCTATCAATGATCTTGAGATTCATTTAATTCATTTGGCTATGACATAAGGCTTTTCTTAACTTTGGTACAATCATACAGTCGGTGCATCTTTGACAATAAACATATTCACATTCAATTACTTATGCATTTAAAACATATGTATGTTCATACATATATATTACAACTTTGGAAACTCTTGGAGGAAACTTTAAAATAAATTTTATAAAGGAAACATTAACAAATTATGGAAGTTATCTTGGAACTTATATATAAAGATTTCAAATACTCATAGCTTATTATTTAATTATTGGAATCTTTTAAGATTAGGATGGACATTTAACAATAGTTTACATATTTTGTGCATTAAAGGTAATTTGGTTCTTTGAATGGCATATGGCCCAAGGAGTTTGATCAATCACAAGGATTTCATAAAATTGAACAATAGAATCAATATAATTCATGAATCAATATGAATTACTTACAATTCAATAGATCACATGCTTGGTAGTTCAACAATGAAAGAGACACTATAGGCCTTAGGATTCGAATACAAATATGATAGTATATTTTCTACTCACCTCTTGCTATTCCTTTCCAATGCTCATATCACCATTTTCATGCATATAGCTCATCATTTCATTTGTTCTCTTGCCTACACATGAAATCCTATACCACATATTAACTAAACTTCATGTATCCTTAATCTCATAATTTGGTTTCTTTAATTCTAACCATAGATTCTCAATTCTCAAGCTTTATTAACAACTATAACTCTTAGCCATTAACAAAAATACCCAAACTTGATTCTAGAGTTTACACATATTAGGATTTCTACAAATCTAACTCATCTCTTGCATTTAATTTCATAAACATCATCCATTAAACTTATAACTTACTATTAAACTCTAATTAAACAAGACCCATAAGGAAAATCAAGGATTAGAACCTTACCTCAAAGTTTTCCTTTCAATCTCCAACCAAAGATCTTCCAAATCAAGAATGGATGGAGGAATTTTACTTAGATTCTTGTAATCTCTTGATATCTTGATAGAAATATGAAGTATCTAGACTTAAGGGTTCTAACTCATCTCTTGCATTTAATTTCATAAACATCATCCATTAAACTCATAACTTACTATTAAACTCTAATTAAACAAGACCCATAAGGAAAATCAAGGATTAGAACTCTTACCTCAAAGTTTTCCTTTCAATCTCCAACCAAAGATCTTCCAAATCAAGAATGGATGGAGAAATTTCACTTAGATTCTTGTAATCTCTTGATATCTTGATAGAAATATGAAGTATCTAGACTTGAGGGTCAAATGGAGAGGGTTTGGGGTGTTTAAAATCGGTTAGAAGTGAGAGAAAATGAGAAATTGAGAGAAAATGAGAAATTATGTGTTTGAGCCGAAATCACTCGTTTTATAGGTCCAGAGGAGTCACGGGCATGAATTTGAGTGTCAAGGCCGTGACTTTGAAGCAGTAACAAATTCAAAGTTACTCCTTAAAATTCGTCCTGACCTTCCTTCACTTATTTTGCAATAACTTGGGCTATGCAAAATTTAACTCAAAATATGTTCTACATAATTTATAGTGAATTTTCAAACCTTGTCTTGTATCTGCATAAGCTCACTCTGAACAGTCCCCACATTTTTTACTATAACTCATAACGTATACGTCCAATTGAAAAACTGATTTACTATAATTTATTTTACACATAAATGAATATTTTTCATATAATTTATTTTTCATGTTTTTCAGCCTCTAAGGTCATCAAAGTAGATGTATAATCTCGGACTTCCTACCGAAATAGCAATCTGAGTCAGTCCTAATCCAAGAACAATATATCCTCACACATCTCATATTTTGTAATACTAATTTACAAGAATTTATATGAGATATAACTCTATAATTTTCATGTTTTGTACTTCACAACTCTATAATTTTCATGTTTTGTACTTTCCTTAATTCTCCCTTTAAGCCCAAGAAAACGTAGGTACAAACTTCTAATCCGATAATAGGATTACAGGAATTCTGAACTTAACTCTTTCAATTTAAGTTTCTTTCATAATTTTAATCAATTATACTCACTCCTTCATCGCAACACTTGGTATTCATCTAGTTTAAATGTGAAAAATTCATACTCAAACTTATGGCTTGGTACTTAACATATAATACTCATCCATACTCTTTGCATATAAAGTTAATATGTAGTTGGGGTATTACAGTAAATTATTGGATATTTTTTAGGTATAGCTAGTCGGCACTCTGCCGGATTTTAGTTGGAATATATTGTTAGGGTTAATAGAATGGAATATATTAATACATTTTAACACATTAAATATATATGGGTAGCTAGGTACGTCATGGCTCGAAGAACTAGATCTACTTCAAATATGTCTCGAGGTAGTTTAGCAGGACGCGGCGGGTCTGGACGTGGTCGGGGATCGACCAGCAGCCCCTCCTCCTCCTCATCCCCCTCTACCAATCAGCTACCTATAGGTCAGACGGCCCTTCTTCCTCCCCAATGCTTCCTCCTACAGATCCTACAGTTCCTAGTCCAGATACGGTAGGTCCATCATCGTTGACGCCTTCTACCTCAGCTACGCCGTCTGCATCTGGGAGCGTGCTTACTAGCAGCAAAATCCCCTTATGGGTTGATCATAATGGCAAGTATGAACCCTTAATTTTGCACCCTCCGACATACAACCAAATCTTAAAGGCACCTAGGCTTGATAAACAAACTTGCGGAAGCCGAAATCGCCAAAAATACTAAGACCCTAAAAATTGGAAATCTAAGCCTCAGGCCCTGGGACCCATTCCTCAGGCCTCTGAACCATCCTCATATCATTCAAAATTGAATACGGAGTACAACGCAACTGGAATCGCTAAAAACGGGTCAAAACGGGCCAAAACAGTGAAAATCAGCGAACCTTTTGGAACCACACAGGAGCTGTGCGGAACCCCACAACCCTTGTGCGGTTCCCAATTGGATGTGTGTGATCCAAATTTCTAGGTGTGCGGTTGCAGAAGTCTCTTGTGCAGTTGCGACTTTGAAATCTGTTTTTCCCACATCTGAACTTCACTAAATCACTCCCCAACCTTCACTCTATATATAGGGAACCTCCTACTCATTATTCTTCACCTCTTAACCTCTTGGCTTACTTTATTAGCCTTTGCATCAAGCAAACCATCCGCATAAGCTTGTTCCACCAAGAAATAAGCTCTCTAGTTTAAAATTTTATTTTATGTTATTTTATTTTATTTTTGTTTTGCTATTGCTCCTTACTTTACAAAGCAAATTGGGTTGCGACTTCTCGAGCCGACCCTCTTCTTGCCGTCCGAGACAAGTTCCCCGCTGTCCGAGGCAAACCGTCCGAAGAAAGTCCACCACCAACTGAGACAAATCTCCTTCATCTCAAAGTCGCACAAGTGCAAGGTAAACTTATTTTCCTTTCCCTTTCCCTTTTCATTATTTATTTATTTTTCCCTTCTAGGGATTATTTTTTTCATTATTTTTTTTATTTTTTTCCTCCTTGGGATTATTCTCTTCTTCTCCTTTGGGCTCCTTGCCTAATTCTCTTCTCTTAATTGATTCACTTAGGTTAGTTAATTAAAATTTGAAATAATTAATTCAACCTGGAAATCAATTAAAATCAATCAATCAAAACATGATACGCAAGAAGGGAGAATTGCATGAGTTTTGATTCCCATTCAAAAGGATACGCAGGCATAATTGGTCCAAGCATCGAATCCAATTAAAATTAACCAACTTCTCCCCTCATCACCTTCTTCACTTTAATTTAATTTCTTTTGTGTGAACCCTCAATTTTTCACCTCCAAAATTATTTCTATACTCTCCAAAGCTGATTGGAATATTTTTCTATCCAAACTGACACTTTTTTTATCCTGACCAGACTTTCTGTACCAGACAGTACTTTTCCGAAACTGATCGAATTTTTCTCAAAACTGACTGCTAAACTGTCCGATAATTAATTTCGGATCCATTGCCACTGACTGGTAGTTTTTTAGAATCCCGGAAGTCCTAAAAACTAACCCGGATGTCTCGAAAAACTCAGAGCAGTTTCAGCCAGCACAACACGTCAATGTGCCGCCAGAAGGCCCGGCGCCGCCGCCGCCAAGCTTTCCGGTGGCGCCGCCGGGGTATAGAAATTCGCCGCCAGGCCAATGCCTAGAAAGGCGTGCCCTTACCTGCACCTCAAAATTACCCTTTTGCCCCTCCTGCCCTGAAAATTCCATTTTTACCCCTTTTTTTAGCCCACTTTTTAGCCCCTTTTTAGTTTTTTTCACCCCACCTTTATTTCCTATAAATACCCCATCCATTTACACTTCAAAACACACTTCAAGCTCTTGTTATTGCTATCCATTTGCTTCCTCTCTCTCTCTCTCTCTAATTAGTTTTCACTCACTCTAATTAGTTAGTTAATTAAAAATTAATTTTAATTAACTAATTAATTTTTTTAAATTAATCCTCACCCACTCTCAATTAGTTAATTAATTAAAAATCAATTTTAATTAATTAATTAATTTTTCAATTAAATCTTCACTCAATTTTGTTAATTAATCCTTTTAATTAATCACTTTAATTAATTAATCCTTTTAATTAATTAAAATTGGGTAATTAAGTAATCAAAGCAATTTTCCAAAATCAAACTTGTTTTACGAAACGGAACTCTGATCCGGTAAAACCACTCTCCACCACTCAAACCCACAAAGAAGGTATAATCTCTTATCCTCATTCAAATTCCAAATTAAACTAAACCAATCAAATATGACCGATTTTTAAACCCTCTTTTCACCTCATAGTGGAACGAACTACGTGGGTTTTGATCCCATTGAATGGAGTACGTAGGCAAGTTTGGAATCTAAATCCAAGTTTCAAATCCAAAGCTCAATCAACTCCCTTCCCCTTTTATTTTTAAATATCAATACATTGTAAATGTAAATTTTAATTAATGCTATTAGTTATTATTTTGGAGTAAATGAGCGATTTTGTGATTTTCCTAATACCCATAAAGGTTAGAGGAAATACTCTCCTTTACTTGTGAATGTTTAAATATCTGCTTTTTATTTTTCCATCTGTCTCATTATTATGCCATGCTCATGCATTATAAATTGTCATTAAATACTTGTCATTCATGAAATCAATTTTCAAGTCAAATTAAATTAAAAAGCCAAATTGAGATTATTTTAACCAAAAACCTAGTCCCCGAGCTCAACCTGGTTCGAGGATTAGTGACTTTATCCTTGGGAAAATTAATCAAAGATTAATAAATTGGAGTCAAATTGGGTTTTTCCTTAATTTTCCCATTTATTAGGGTGGTGACTCCCGAACCTTTTCAAAAATCAAATCAATTTTCCAAGACGATAGCCACTTCCAATCGTGAGCACCAAAACTCGTACCCAACCTCCCATAAAAATCTCTCCGCCTTTCCTTAAGGCATTCTCGAGTGAGGGGAGGGGAGTTCGGGCGAGACCTCACAGTTGGCGACTCCGCTAGAGACTAGTTGCCACCCCTTTTCAATAAAAGGAAAGCAAAAATAACAGGATTACTATTTGGTTAAGGATTTTTTTCAAAATAATCTCCATTTGGCATTTAAATCTAATTTGACTTTCATGCATCATCTTGCATAATAAAGGCTCCTTACCTACCCTAGATTTAGGAAAACTTTTGGATGGTGAGTAGCATTGGCTCGACAACTCTCTTTGAGTATGTTGGGAGATAGCGAAAGCATTCCACCCCGCGACGAATCCCTGATCATTTCGGTGGTGTAATGAGCAATCCATACTGTTGGACCCACGCGAGTCTCTTTGACTGACATGTGGTTAGGTATATCGATGCTCTAGTAGGAAGGGGACCCTTAAACTAAGCCACCCTTCACCCTTGTGCATATAGTCGCCTTAGCCTCTGACCTTAGGTTCCGTGAATCATAATAAATAAAAGCTTGTACATATACCATGAAACTCTTTTGTCATGCATCATGCCATTGACATGCATACATGCATAAGAAACTCAAGAATAGAGTATTCTCACCCCATAAACCAAAACCGGTGGTCCATTATCCAAATAAAATTCATACCAATAAACCTGGTGAAAGGAATCATTTTCCTGATATACCATTGCATCTATATATCCTTTTTCTAGTGTAAATTCTTACCCTTCCTTTTCCTTTTCTTTTGAAGGTACTGATGGCCAACCTAATCAACATGGATACCATGAACACCCTCCTCACCAACCTCCTTAAAAAGCAAGAGGAGAATTTTCAAGCCAGCCTCAACTTTGCCTTCAGTATGCAACAAGCCAATTTCAGCAAAGCTTTAGCCGCTTAACAAACCAATTTCAATCGAGCTCTGACTGCTTAACAAGCAAGCTTCAATAATGCATTGGCCCATCTCACTAAATCCTTGAGCTCTCAAAAGCAGACCCTGAACCAAATCAAGTCGAATCTAATGGCTTCAAGTCATTTGACCACACCCCGTGTTAATCTGACTAGCTTCACATCCCCCCATTTTGCTAATCAAACTAAGTCAAATCCAATTAATTCAAGTTTCGCCGCACCCATCTTGATCAGACTAACACCGTAACTCCTTCCATGATCAATCGGCCTGACACCTCCCCTTTCTCGACCAACATCACATTTGGTCCCAGTACTGCAACCATGTCAACTCCTATCATTGGCCTTACCCATGATAGAGAAGTGTCCAAAAATGCCACACAACTAATCCCAATCTCTCATTGTCACGACCCGACTTTCAAGCCGCGACGATCCTAGGGCATGGGTAGGCTTAAGGCCACCAAAAACTCGTAGGAACCTCATCAATCATTCATCTAAAACCATATCATGATATCTCCCAAAATCAGAACCAAAAAACTATACTATTTCATTCTTATCAATAACATTCAATTACAATTTCAATGCCATCCTCAATAGCTTAATGTTTAAAGGCCCAAAAGACTATTTCTAATACATTTACCATTCAGTACATTACCATGAAGCATCTATGCTTGTA
>CATKHJ010614168.1:0-13186 GCA_949750685.1 Vernicia montana
ATTACGAAAAAATAGTTTAATTTACGAAAAAAAATATAAGAAAATTATGATTTTTCGTAAAAGAGCCATTTTTTTCGTAATGGTCAATAAAACAAAGTAGATTTACTTTGTTAAAAACAAAGTAACCATAGAAAACACCATAGAAAGATTAGTTAGATAGAATTTGAAGAATGTGAGGAATTTTGAAAACAAAAAAATCCAAATATATGAACGTGATAAGTGATGTCATATGCAGACGTCGACAAGTAAAACGTAAAACACGTTATCATTTATTGTTACCTAATAAAGCGTTACTTTTGTACAATATTGTTAAATGGAGGCTAAATCAGTTTTTTTTTTATCAATTCCATCGATTTGATTTAATTTTTGTCTTTTTTTTTTTTTTTAATTTTATTAAGTTTAAAACAATATTTTCAAACCCGGCCCGGTCTTAGAATCGGTGAAAGCAGAGAATCACGGGTTAGAGATCGAACCGGGATTGAACCGGGGTCGAACCGAAATTTTAAATAAATTAATATATTTATTATTTATATGTTAAAAAAAATATAATATGCATCTAATTAAAATTAATAAACGTTATTAGAGTAAGTAATGAACATTATTTAAAAAAAAATGAATTTGAAACAATTACTTAAAAGAAATTATGATAAATTAACTCATTAAATGACTATTTTGAAATCCAAATTCGGATAAGTTTCACTACTCGGTAGTAGGAAGTCTACTTGGATTTGTATTCTTCTACATAAGAAATATGAATTTGAATATTCATATACTCAAAATGGTAAATGGTAGAATGATAATTTGAAATTTAAAGTAAACTCTACACAAAAAAAAGTGAGGGAGGAGTGAGTTATTCCACATTGGAAAAATATAAAGTTAGAATGATGTATATATTCAAAAGTTCATCCTTTCAAAGTTAAGAAATTAGTCAAGAAGGCTCTCTCTCGTGCCCGTGGGGGGGTGCAAATTCACGATATTGGGCTTAGGTTCAACGTGTGAGCGCGTGACCTGCGTACACGAATGTCGGATCAAAATAAACTGGTCTGTGCCTACTTGGATTTTGTAATTTTTTATTTAGTCCAATCATAAATTTTATTTTTTTTTTGTCCATTTTTTTTTAATATCCAAACACAAAAAAGAATCAAAAATAAAAAAACCCAGCAAAAAATCGGCCGGTCCGACCAGGTCACCGGTTACCCGGCCGGGCCGGCGAATTTTTTCCGATTTTAGCCTTGGCAGGGTCTGAAACCAGAATCGAATCGGTCTGACCTTCGGTTCTCAATTTTTCTAGTCGGACCGATCGGTCCGATCCGGTTCTTACAACATTGGTTTAAAAGGATGTTTTGTAAATTTCGATCCAACCAGTTCATTGATTTTTCCCATTTTTTTCGGTTTGATCTAATTTTTTATAGTTCAATAATTTTTTGATTTTTTATAACTTAAAACTGAATCAATAATATTAGTGACCGATTTTCGATTTAACTGATTCAACTGATCAATTCGATCCGATTTTAACCACACTAATTTGGTATTGTTAAAAAAATAAATAAAAATAACTTTTGTGGCTTTAGTCATACCAAAGGGCTAAATATTTCCATGTGGGATATCCACCACACGAAACACTCAAGGCCATACTTTTTTTTTTATTATTATTATTTGATGAGATTTAAATTTTAACGATCTGTTTTAAAATAATCTCATCTTAAGATACTAATTAATTCAAGTCGATACTTAAATAATTCAAAATAAAAATTAATGAATGTTTAAAAAATATATAAAGTAAATGAAAAATATAAAAAATAATTAAATATAAAAATAATGTATAAATAAAAAAATAATAAATATTTATAACATGTAAATTATAATTTGAAAGTCTAGTTATAATTAAAGTTTTTAAAAATAAAATTATAAAATATAATTAAAAAATATAAAAATATAAAAAGTTATATTTACATTTTATATTAAAATAATAATAATATAATATAAAAACAATATTATATTAAAGTGCGACTGCTCGACAGATCTAACAATAATTTTAATTATTACAAAATTTGGTAAAAAAAAGCTAATTCTATCTTCTTTAGCATTATATAAATATTGATATCCCCAATCATCCCATCACTTTATTAAGATATTATTTCATTTCACCTGTTTTTCTTCTCTTATCAATCTCCCTCACCTTTTCTTTTAATCACTATGCCACCTTTTTTCTCAATAATAATATTCATATATATTTTGATGGTCTACAATTTTCTAAAAAGCCATGCTAAGGGCCTCACTAGTTGTTTCACTTATCTATTTTATTCAGGTACGAATGCGACCTTTCCCTCAAAACCCTTAAACAAAGAAAACGACAACACATTTAACTATTTTTGCCTAATTAAATGACAATTATATTATTTTTTTTTACTCATATTTTTTATATATTTTTTTTAAAGAGATCACTTATATTAACCCTAAAACCCTAAAACTTTTCAAATTTTATTTCTTGTATTTATATTGTATATTTATATTTAAATCATTAAATTCTCTTAAATTTTATTTATTATATATATAAAGAGAGAGACAGAAAGTTATAATTATATATAATGATAGAGTAAAATCTACATTTGTTCATATTGTCTCACAATTATTATTATTTTTTTTCTCTCATGCTTATTTTTTTTTTTCTCTCCTCTAAATTTTTTTAAATCTAATTCAACCTTTACACACCCTCCTCTTTAAGAATTTTTTATCCAATGTAGTAGAAAATTATAAAATACTATTAATTCTATAATTTTAATTTGTATTCTTTTTGTCACTTTAGATCAAGGCTAGCTATTTCCAAGATAATGCTTAATTGACGGAAGGAAAAATGGTTTACTTTACTATGTAAGCATATGGACAACCAATAGTCATACTCCCTCCCTTTCATAATAATTATTATGTTAGAAAATTTTCTTTTATTTCAAAATATATGTTGTTTTATGAGTTTAAGTATTTATTATTATTTTTTTAATTTTATCCTCTTTTATTTTCCACTAAATCATTTGTATTAATTATTTTTTTTAATTTTTCCACAAAATTTTCAAATTATTTCAATAAGTTCAAAGCAGTCTTTCATAAGTTTCCAATACTCTATTAATAACAATAACATTCCTAGTTTGATACATCAAAATTTTTAAAGAGAGTATTTTAATCTTTTACCTTTAAAATTAAGACAATTTAATAATTTTTTTAATCTATTGTGGAATAGAAAAAATATATTATATCATGGAGTAATTAGCTTAGAGCATCTCTAAAGGATTTTTTTATATGTCTCAAACTCCCTATAATAAATAATTAATATAAGAAAATAAAAGTCAAATGAGTTCTTTATTATTTAAATTTAAAATAGAGAATGAATTTGACTCTCATATATAGAGAGTCAATTTCACTCTTTATTTTAAATTTAATTAATAAATTTTACAACTTTCTATACATGTTATTTATTAATTCTCTCACATATTGTTCTTTATTAATTCTCACCTATTTAATTAAAAAGTCTATTGGATTTTAATTTTTTTTGTACACTTTTCATATTTAAAAATTGATTAAGTAAAGAGCACCATTAAAGATGCTCTGAATGAAGTGTATATTATAATTAATTATTTACATCATAAGTGTATATTAATTATAATTAACTTGTGGATATATTATACTACTATTTAGGAAGATGGAAATTACTTAATTTACACAAAGGCTAAGGGCACAAATGTCCTTCAAAACCATAGAGATAGGATAAAAAAAAAAAAAGAAAATTGAAGACAATATCTACTGAATTTATTTGAAGTAGGTGAAGGTTTTTGTTTCACACTAAGTTCCAAATCCTCTAATAGTATTGTCTAAATATTATTGTAAGTGATGGCCCGCTATCAAATATCTTTGCTTTAACCTGATAAGAAAACCTATCAATGAATGAGAAATTTGTAGATAGAATAATCTATCACTTTATTCATAAATTAATTTAATAAAAATAAAATACGTTAATTAATAATATTATATTAATAATATTATATTATATCATTAATTAATATGTTTTATTCTTATTGATTTAATCTATAAATGAAGTGGTCATTGTCTGTCTATTTAGTACTCCTTCCGTTCTTTTATGTGTTTGAAATCTTTGGAATATGCAAAATAGGAGATATAATCAAAAGGAAAGTTTAATTACTTTGCCCAAAACCTCAAATTAGTGACCCTCAAGCTTTTTAGTTGCAAAAAGATATTAGAAGATTATGAAAAAATTACGGATAAAGATTTAAATTTACCCTTATACTTTTTCAAAATGTCTAATTAAATCTAAAATTAAATTTCAAAAAATATGAAAGTGGTGCAATTTTAATATAGATTTGTTTAGAAAAAATTTCTATTTTTGAGTAATTATTAATTTGATCTTTAAAAAATATTGTAAATATATTGAAATTTTAGTTATTTTTCATAATTATTAATTATGTGGATTTGATTTGAAAATTTTGAGATTATTATTATTATAATTATTATTTTAGAATAAATATTCTTAAGATTATTGATAGAAAAGGAAAATCTTAAACTACTTTTGGTGGGTATGTATGTATGAGTGAGAGTGTGAGAAGTACTTATGTATGAGAGTGAGAGAAGTACTTATGTATCCAAGCATAAATTCAATGTAAAAAAGCCATTATGTATTTCATTAATTTATTTTCACGCCATTATATTTTTTTAAAAAAATTTAGATTGTACTTATTCAATATTATAATTAATTATTTATAAATTTTTATCCTATATTATAATAATATAATTAAATTTTATTAATAATTACAATTATCATTATATAAACTTATAAATAAAAAATAAATAGAAAAAATCAAATTATATGTATATACACACACAAATATTTTATAGGTAAATGTAAAATATAAGTTAAAAAAAAGATAAAAATAAAGGAAGGACAAAAAAAGAGAAAAAAATTAAAAAAGAAAAAGAAAAAAAAGAAAAAATGTGGAGAGAGAGATAAGAAAAAACAGAGAAAAAGAGTACGTTGGTCCATTTTTATAACGTTAGAGATATATTTACGTACTTTTATTCAAATGCTAAGAGTATATTTGCATATTATCTCTAATATATATATATACATATCTTGGCTATAAAAAGATATGGATTGACAAAAATTGTCTATATAACCAATTTTAATATCCATAAAAAATAATCCAGTAAAAGAATGCCAACTTTGCCTTCATGACAAAGTTAATTTAATAGATTTCCTCACAAAAAAAAAAAAAAGTTAATTAGTAGATTATAATTGTGTTTTTTTTTTTTAAGTTTTTGTTAGTAGATTATAATTGTGTGTTTTTTTTTTAAAGTTTTTGTTAACCTCCTAAAAATTAATTATTATATTGTTTTATATTATATTATTGTAAATAGGTTCTAAAACAACATAAACAACAAGATACATGCTTAACCGAATATGCATTAAAATTAAACAATAAAAATAACTTAATATTGACATTGTATATACATCAAACAAATAATTGTCAGTTCTAGAACTGAATTTATCTAGGTGTTTAGGATTAAAATTTCAATATTTTTTTTATTTATAATGAGGAAAAAAATTGATTTTAAAATTTTATTCAAAATAAAATACATAATTACCACATATTAATTAACTAGTACCTTAAACTAATAATAACATCAAATCACTTTGAAAAATGAGCTCATCATTCAAATTGCACCATGTTATCCCCCCACCTATGGCGAAAAAAAAAAAATAATAATAATAATAATAATAATAAATTTTAACATCATTAAAAAATAAAACTATCCTGGTATTAAAATAAGTCTAATTTATATAAAGTATATATATAAATTAAATAAATAATGATATATTTTAACTAATATATATTATTTATTTATTTTTTTAAATGAAAAAACATTAATAATATTTTTTTATATATATTTTTATTTTATTGTACGATGGAATATACCTAAAATTTACTTAAATATTAAAAAAAATTGTATGAAATGTATGACATCACTTATATGAACTTGATAAGTGATGTCATATGCACACGTCGACAAGTAAAAGTTAAAAAGGTAAAACACGTTATCATTTATTATATCTAATAAAGGATCACTTTTGTATTATTTGGATATCTCTAAAAAAAAAATAAAAATAAAAATAATTTTTGTGGCTTGAATCATTCCAAAAGGCTTAAATATTTCCATGTGCAATATCTACCTCATTAAGAACTCAAGGTGATATTTGAATGATCTAAAATAAAAATTAATTTATGTATACAAAAAGTAAATGAAAAATATAAAAAATAAATGTATAAATACAAAATTAAATATTTATAATATGTAAAATTTAATTAAATAAAATTTAGAAATATAATAATAATTATATTCACATTTTATATTAAGAAAATAATAATCAAATAAAATATAAAAAAATAATATTATATTAATTAAAGTGTGACTACTCGAGAAATCTAACAATAATTTTAATTATTTAAAAAATTTAGTAAAAAAGCTAATATTATCTTCTCTAGCATTATATAAACATTTGATATCCCCAATCATTCCATCACTTTATAAGCAACTTTTTTTTTTTTTTTTTAATTAAGATATTATTTCATTTCACCTTTTTTGTTCTCTTCTATAATATTTTTCTCTCATCATGAGTCTCCCTCATCTTTTCTTTTCATCACTATGCCACTTTTTTCCCAATAATTTTCATTTCTTTGATGGTCACAATTTTCTAAAAATGCATGCTAAGCACCCACTAGTAATTAAATAATCACTCTTAATTAATTCTGTAATTTTAATTTTTATATTATTTTTGTTAGTTTAGATCAAGACTATTTTCGAGAGAAAATGCTTAATAATTGAGGAAAGGAAACAGTTAAGATATTTTTTTCATTTCACCTTTTTTATTCTCTTCTAATCTTGTTCTCTTATCAATCACTCCCTCATCTTTTCTTTTTTCCAATAATTTTCTTATCTTTTGATGGTCAACATTTTTCTAAAAATTCATGCTAAGCGCCCCTACTAGTTGTTTCACTTATCCACTTTATTAAGGTACAAATGACATTTCCCTCAAAAGGCTTAAATAAAGAAAACGACAACACATTTAATTAATTTTGCCTAATTTAATGACTTATATTATTTTTTACTCATATTTTTTTTTTAAAGAAATACTTATATTAACCCTAAAATTTTTAAAATTTTATTTCTTATATGTATATTTCATATTTTTGTTTTAAAAAATATGTATTTGACCATTAAATTCTCTTCAATTTTATTTATTATATATATATATATAGAGAGAGAGAGAGAGAGAGAGAGTCTTACAATTATAATGAGTAAAATTTTAAAATTATTATATTGTCTCACAATTAATTTTTTTTTCTCTCATATTTATTTTTTTTTCTCTCCTCTAAATTTTTTAAGTCTAATCAACCTTTACACACCCTCCTCCTTAAGAGTTTTTTATCCAATGTAGCAGAAAATTATAAAATACTATGAATTCTGTAATTTTAATTTTGTATTCTTTTTGTAGATCACTTTAGAATTAGATTGAGGCTATTTCCAAGATAATGCTTAATTGAGGGAAGGAAAAGGGTTTGTAATACTCCATCCATTTCACAATAACTGTCATGTTAAATTTTTTTTTTCAAAATATATGTTGTTTTAAGAGTTTAAGCTAGATTTATTATTTTTATTTTCAATTTTGTCTCCCTTTATTTCTCCCCTAAACTATTTGTATTAATTTTTCAACAAGTTTTTCAAATTATTTCAACAAGTTCAAAGTAGTCATTCATAAGTTTCCAATACTCTATTAATGACAATAAAATTCCTAGGTTGAAACATCAAAATCAAAAAATGATATTTTAGTATTTTAGCCTTAAAATTGAGATAATTTAATGATTTTTTAATTCATATTCTGAAACTTTAAACGATCATTATTATAAAATAAATGAAATATATTATATCATAGAGTAACTAATTTATGGGGTGTATATTATAATTAATTATTCACGTTAGACACCTTATACTATTATTTAGAAAAAAAATCATTATTGTTTTCGTGGACAAAATTTTCCTACAATCATCTATATTAGGTAGTATATGTGGAAAATTTCTGCTGCCTATATGTGGTAGTTTTTATCGGTGCTGCCATGTGACAATAACTTTAAAATGGGAAAGAGAATAAATAATACAACTTTTTTTTGTTTATCTAAGTTTATCTAAGATCTTTCACTGTACTCGACATTCTATAAAAATCATAATTTTCTTACAGAATTACAATTCATTTAGAGTAAATGAATTAAAAATATAGAATTTATTTGTAAATAAATTCATTTATAAATAAATTTTAAGGTAAAATTCATTTACAAATGAATTCTTATATTTGAAGTTATAATTGAAAGGATATTACTTAAAATTTTTATGTCCAAACTTAAAATTCTTATATTTGAAAATTAAAATAAACACTTTTAATGTTACAAACATAAAAAATTTTAAAAATGACGATGTGATACTCAAGTATGATCCGGCCGGGAGTAAAATTCAAAATGGATTCAATCAAATTGTATGGAATTCATTTACTCCAAATGTCTCTATCTCAAATCTCAAATAACCTTTAAATATAATTCTTTTTTATTTATTTATATCAAACAAAATTATGAAATTTTAAGAGAGACTTGACAATCATTTTTATGAAAGATAATCCATTTATTTTTTTTTTGAAGCAAACTAGGAAAGATATATTATTCCAAATTAGAAGATAAACCATTACATATAAAAGTAGGAGGTATAGCCTCCCATATATGGATATCAGACCAAGAAACAAAGGCTCTAACTAGTTCATGAGACGCCCGATTCACTGATTTTCTCACAAATGAGATCTTAACATTTCTGATCCCATTAAGAAATAATTTGCAGTCTTCAATAATCAATCCAAACTGGGAGTCATCAACCCCATCAGACAACAAAGCTTGAATAATCCATTTATTTAATTCAGATTAATTGATCACATTAGCTAATTTCCATTAAAGATATATAATCCATGTATTTAATTGACGTTGATGTAAAAAATCTAATAAAAAAATTATAATTCTTCGCCAAATAGGTACTAAAACTCTTTTTTATTTTTAATTCTACATTGCAAAACTCTTTTTTATTTTTAATTCTACATTGCTGCTCCAAATCCTTTTTAAAATTATAACATGATCCTTATTAGTATTTGGTAGGAAGCAAAGTTTTTGTAAACAAAAGCCCTGTGCGGCATTTTACAACAAAATGTGAAGTCATGAACCAGCAGAGAAAATTTTATCCTTTGTTTTATGTCTTTTTCAAAGGAACTATGCGTTGATTGTCCAAAGATCTGTGGGCCGCAGGCTTTAATGTCTGGTACTGGGCTCAGTCAAGCTTGACTTTCTCCTTAAGAGTCAATGTCCAGTGTGTATATTTTAGCTAGACTCGAGCTAAATTATGAAACCAACCAAAACTCAATTTCACCATTTTCTCTCCTCCTCTTCCACATCAATGGCACGTCTGCAAATTCTAGCTATTATTACTCTGCTTGTGGCAGCAAAAGTACATAGCCGGAGTATTAGATTAAGCTCTGATAAAGTTTATTTACCGGCCAGAGTAGTCGATCTTGATCACCTTGAACTCAACTCTTCGATTCTGAGCCCAAAAGCCATTAATTCCACAGAACATATTTGTACTCACTACTACGGGTTCTTACCATGTGCCACTAACATTCCAGGCTACATCTTCCAAATTCTAATTCTTGAGTACTTGCTTCTTGTTGGTGACAAAATTTTAACAGAAGGCAGACAGCAAATCTTTAGTATCCTTGGTGTTGGTATATATGGTGCTACTATATTTCGCATTCTAGCAGCACTACCCACAATAGTGCTAGTTCTTGGTATAATTTCTGGTTTTTTTTTTCCCTGTTAATTAGGTTCTGACAAGTGTTTAAATTCTCGAGTGTAAATGTTTTATACAGTTTTGACATCTTGGATTTTTTGCAATTGCTTGGTTGCAGCATCAGGGCTTGCACAGAACAAAGAGGCAGCTCAAGCTAGAGTCGAGAATGGAGCTGGTACTCTTGCTGGATCTACTGTTTTTTATTTGACTTTACAGTGGGGGATTTGTGTCCTTCTTGGCAAAACTAAAATAATTAAGGAATCATCAGAAGCCCCTTCAACTACTACTGCAGGCTGTTCAGTGCTTAAACGGAAACTATCAAGTTTAAAAGGTTAATTAATTAATTAATTAGTGAATTTCCTTTGTGTATCATATTCATCTGATTATTAAGTTTAATTTTTAATTTTTGACAGAATATGGTGTAGAAACGGATAAAAGGACAAGTTTTACAGCAAAGATAATGCTTTTGTCATTGATTCCATTAATCATGGTGGAAATTGCTGATACTTTTAAGTCACGGCCATGGAGCCATATATTCACTCTCACTGTATCTGTTGCAGCATTAGTCTCTTACTTCGTTTTTGTGGTATTAATCTTCAATTTCAAAACTTTGGTTTCTGATTATAATTCTTTTGGGTCATTAATTTACAATGACTTTTGAATTTTGATCGCATGTATTAGTCTCGTCATCAATGGATCCAAGAAAGAAGTTTAGAATATTCAAGGGATCAGCTTCTGCTAGCTGGATTTTTGGATCATTTACAAAAATTTGCTAAAAGAAAGCTTATTAACGACGACGGACAAGTTGATGCTTCTTGCCTCAGAAGGTCAATTAACTAAATAATATATTCTTTAGCAAATAAGATTTTTCTTGATTAATTAATTACTTAGTTTTTTTTCTTATCATTTTGTGTTAAATAACAGTGCATTTCATAAAATTGATGAAGATGACGATAATCACATATCAAAAGCTGAGCTAAAAAAGTTCCTAGGAAACATGAAATCTGGGTATGTGGAACTTGAAGAAAAATCTGCCATGGAAGACTTAATAAAGCACTTTGATGAGGACAGTAATCATTTGATTACTGAGGATGAGTTTTTGGGTGGATGTGAAAAGTTTATCAGTGAGGCCCAGAAAATAGTTACTGATAAGAATGCCTCCACAAGACGATACTTACCTGGGCTTCATGAAGTAAGCAATTAATCAATGAATATTATCTAAATAATTAGGGTAAATAGCCTTTTTAGTACCAAATTTTTGCACTATGTTTCAAATTGATACCAAATCTTTAATTTTTTTTTGATACCAAATCTTTAATTTTTTTCTTTTTAGTATCAAAATTTTAATTTTTCTTTCAAGAAATGATACCCATTGGAAATCCGGTTGTTGACGTAGACGCTGGAATGTCATATTGATGTGATTAGACAATGACGTAAATGCTTAGTATCAAACTGATGTAGCGCTCTGGTGTTCATATCAATAAAATTTGACTGGATTTCCAATGGATACCATTATCTTTTAAGTTTTGGTAGCAAAACAAAAAAAATTAAAAATTTGGTACCACTTTCAAATATAATGTAAAATTTTGGTACTAAAACAACTATTTATCCAAATAATTTTATTTCAATTTCTATATTATTTCAAATTCTAATTAACTTAACAAATCTATTTCAGATGATACAACCATGGATTGACAGGAATAAGAAAAAAATATCAGACATTGAGAAGCAATTGTCAGAAATCTTAAACACTGCCCAAAACGAACAACTTGCTTGCCTTCTCACAGATGGAAAACCTGATGAAGCTAAGATACGAAGGTTAATTAATTAACTCTACTATCAAGCCTTTTTTAATTTTTCAACGAAAAAATTATATTACTGATGTTTGAACTTTTTAAAATATGTTAATTTTAGTGTTTGGATAATTTTTTTTGTCCGATGAATTTCTTAACTTTTAAAAATAATTTTATACAAGTGTTTTTAATCTTTTTCTGATTATCGAAGTGCTGATTTGCAACTCTCATTCCTTTTGATTTACAACTCTCCAGCTCTATTTAAAATCTTGTTTTGATATTCAATAACATAAAAAAAATTCTTCTTGTCCTTTTCCCATGTTAGAGTTAAAAGATTACACATAAAAATATAATAAATATTATCAAAGCTTAGTATAATGTATGGGCTTCACTATCTAATAGTTTAGATTTTTATATTGGATTCGAGGTTACTCACACCCCAACCTTACAAATTTTGAAGTTGTAAATCAGAACTCCGGTTATTGAAAAATGACTTAAAACACTTATATGAGATTATTTTTAAAAATTGAAAAAAACTCGTCAGACAAAAAAAATTGTTCACACACCAATATAGCAGATTTTAAAAAGTTCATACACTAGTTGTACAATTTTTCATTTTTCAATCAACTATCTTATTTATTTATTTATATATTTTGATCATTGCTTATGCAGTCTCTTTGATGAATTTGACAAAGATAGTGACAATAAAATGACAGTTGGTGAACTAAAAGGAATGATTGTGAAGAAATTTGAAAGTGTAAAATTGGAAAATGATGATTTTGTTATGAAAATGATGAAAGCTTTTGATATAAACAATGACAATGAGCTCCATGTAGAAGAATTTACAGATGGATTAAAAAAAAGATTGTCAGATGGTACCAATTCCACATTCATTGATCAATGCTTAGAGGTAATTATAAACATTACTTAATTAGAACTTAATTATGGCATTGCAATATGTATATATAATATAATAATTAATAACGTTATTTGAACATAATTTTTGCAGAAAGAGAAAGGCAATATTAAGAAAAAGTCATTATCTGGTGTACTGAAAGCTTTACTTCGAGTAGTTATTGGAATTGCAATCGTGTCTTCTCTTGGAATGCCTCTAGTTAATAATACTCAACTCTTATCAGAACGCATAGGCATACCTTCTTTTTTCATTTCATTTGTGGTACTTCCTTTTGCTGTAAACTGTAAAACAGTAATGGCAACAATCCTTCCAGCAAGTCAAAAAAAGGAAGGAGCATCTTCGATAATGTTTTCAGAGGTTAGTCACTTCTCTTTTCTTTATCGATCTTTATTCATTTGTAAATTTGACTTGATAATAGTACTGGAGTCACCTTCAAACTCTTGTCGAAACTGAATTAATTAACCAAAGAAATTTCATTAATGGGCTATGATTTGATGTGTGCAGATATATGGAGCAGTATTCATGAACAACATTCTTGGAC
>CATKHJ010614570.1:0-11497 GCA_949750685.1 Vernicia montana
AATCAAAATTTTGGTTCTTTTGAAATCAAAGTCAACTAATTTTTGTGTGTATCATCTTTCCACATAAACACGATGATTCCTGCAAATTTCCTCTCAACATTTCTCCATTATTACTTTGTTTCTCTGTGTTTCTGTAATTTCTGAAGAATTCCTTCAAAAAGAACCAAATGGGTTTTTTAGGTTTTGTCAATTGGAAGTCCGAATCTTACCCAGTTGCCATTGACTTCACGGCGGTTCCTTTCTTCGCTCTCTTCTTCCCTTCAGTCAGGCTTTTTCTTGATACATGCGTTTTTGAGGTATCCTTCACTGTTCTGTTCTGTTCTTCATTGCTTGTAATTTGATCCTATTATTGGGTAAATGCTAAAATCAATGGAGAGTTAACTTGATTTGACATAGCTGTTCATTTTTGTTGCAGCCTTTAGCCAGAAGATTGATTTTTGGGAAGGAATCACAGGATGTAGTTAAACATGCACAGAGAAAGAAAATTAATAAATGCAAGGAGTCAGCTTAGAAATCTGCAGAGCTTTTGGCTCTTTCTGTCTCATATCATGAGTCCTGGTTCACTAATACCAAGTACTTTTGGGTGGGACCTGGAGATCAAATTTGGCCTGATCAGAAACTTAAGTGAGATCATTAACTCATCAAACACTTAACTTGTTATTGGTACATATAACTTGTTATTGGTACATACAGATAGCTGTATTATATTTAATGTTCAATTTTTGCATTCATTCATGCTGTTAGAGTTATAGATGTGTGGGTAGCTAACTTGCTATTTTCATGGTGGTCAGGTTGAAATTGAAGGCACTTTACATGTATGTTGCTGGATTCTATACGTACTCCATATTTGCTTTGATTTTCTGGGAAACAAGACGTAAGGACTTTGTGATTTCCATGGCTCATCACGTGTCAACTATCATTCTCCTTGTCTTATCTTACATGTTAAGGTCAGTTTGGAAGGGATGCAACTTCAATTTTGGTTTCATTCTGCCCAATATTACAAAGAATTGGTTTCTGTACTGATTATATACTAAATAAATAAATATATAGATGAAATAAAACCCAGAAAATATAAAAGAAAAAAAAGAGCACGAGGGGATGCTTCATTGCATGCACGTGTATATGTGCGTGTATTATTAAGAAATATTTTTGAAAAGAAAAGTATGAGGTATTTGCTAGAAATGATTCAAAGAATTATCCCTCATACTTTCATGCTAAGGAAGAGCATGAGATATCGTATTATTTTGATCTCATTACGAGGAGTGAAGATGCTTGCTAAATATCTTTGACAATTTGCTGCCTGTCACAGATTTGCTCGAGTTGGTTCGATTGTTTTAGCCCTGCATGATGCAACTGATGGGTTCCTAGAAATTGCAAAAATGTCACGATATATCGGCTATGAATGGATTGCTAGCATTTTTTTCGTTTTGTTTGTTCTCAATTGGACGATACTTCGCATCATCTACTATCCTTTCTGGGTACTTCGAAGTACAAGGTGAGTTTGCATCCTACATGATTCGAATTTGTCAATGGTTATTGGATTTTCAATATATGTGATGCATTTTCCTTGCAATGGCTCACAAGCCTAGGAACAATTAATTGCTCACATTGTGTACTGAGACACATTTTTTCCCAATAATATTGAGTTTTATTTTGAGAATCTACATTTGTTGCTCATAGTCTGTTAGATGCTGGTCCAACATTTCTTTTTTCAAGCTAGTGCCTTTGCAGGATTTGCAGTTTTTCCTTTGTATTTACAGTTTAGGTGAGCCTGGTTGTTGTTCTACCTCCTGCATGTTGGTATGATTGGTGCATGACCAATGCTTCTTGGTGTTGTATGTATTAGTGTGCTGAGTAAGCCATTTTGTGTTCTTTTAAGGCTTTATTTCATGCTGATATCTGATGAGTGATGACCATCATGGCATTATTTCTGATTCTGCTTTTCTTGTTGCCATGCTTGCTCTTATACTTTTGCATAACTACCTCAAATTCTTTGGT
Organism: Vernicia montana; assembly: GCA_949750685.1. Taxonomy (NCBI): domain Eukaryota; kingdom Viridiplantae; phylum Streptophyta; class Magnoliopsida; order Malpighiales; family Euphorbiaceae; genus Vernicia; species Vernicia montana. Next base: position 1,999 of record CATKHJ010614570.1, read on the forward strand.
TTCTTGATTTCATTGACTGTTGTGGCACATTTTATATTATCACGTTCATTATCTTGTCCTGTCTTCATCTCAATAAAAAATTAAGATATTTTTCCTTGTTTTCAGTAATCCTCTTTGTTCTGTTTTCGAAACTGTTCCTCATCATTAAACTAAATACATTCTTCATTCATCTTCTTTAACTAGTGGAATGTGGACAACAAAGTATGACTTTTTGATTCACTTTTGGCGGCGGTTAAATATCAGCTCAGTTTCCAGTAACTTCATATATCATGGTTAGCTCGTCAAACTTTTTGACATTCCTGGTTCCAAATATGGAACTCATTGGAAAAATCTTAACTATTATCTAAAGAATGATGGGAACATTAAATCTCTCCTTTTGCATGTTTCTAACCTATCTAGAAACTTAGAAGCATTGGCCAGCTGCTAACTAAAGAAGATATCCCTCATTGGTTGTATTGTTGGTTTTCAAGTACTGAATATAACATTGCCTGCTTTTTTCAAACTTACAATTGGTATTCAAACTGTTCAGAAAACAATACATTTATGGATGAGCTTCGCACAGATAGTTTTTCCTGTCTTTGGGACCTGAAAATTGAAATTTGCACTATTTAAAATTGTATTTGAATTTTTCTTTTGTTTGCTGTGATGCCTTAACCACTACTAGCCATTTCACTGTTGTAGGAAAAATATTGTGCAATTTATGCTATTTTCTGGTGGAAAATTATTCATAGACAACTGCTTATTTTTAACCAAAAAACATACCATTCAAAGTTGTCCCCTATGACAATGAATCCTGGGTGTGAAGTGCAAAACTTTTCTTTTGTTGCTCGTTGAAACATTCACAGCTTGCACATCATGAATGCCATGTATAATTCTCACCTAAATGTATACCCCCTTTTCTCTTAATTGCTCCTATTTCTATCACAAAGCAAAATGTATACTCCACCTACTGCTTGTCCAAAAACAGCCATAAAAGATTTTACACTTTGGCTCTAATTTGTTCTTTCTTCAAAATCCCAATTAGATAGTTATTAATTTTAATTGTGTAGAAAAATAGATGTGCCTTGTGGCCCCTGCCCTCTCCTCCTCATACCAAAAATAATGATGATGATGATGATGAACTGATGATGCATAAGTAATGGAAGAAGAATAAGTATAACCAAATAAAGTATCCAGTAGCTGCCTCTTAGCATGTTTCTACCCGTAACAAATGGTTGACTAGAGTAGCAACTCTTTGTCCTCCTTTTTCTATTCTCTCTCTTCTTCTTTGATTTAATGTCTGCCTTTTTCTGGTTTTCTGTATTGACAGCTATGAAGTGCTTTTGACCTTGGACATGGAGAAGTTCATGGTGGATGGACCTTTGTATTATTATCTCTTCAACACACTTCTATTCATCATACTTGTTTTTAACATATATTGGTGGATATTGATGATTCGTATGGTTGTGGAACAAATCCAGGCAGGAGGCCAAGTCAATGATGATGTTCGATCAGGTATGGAACATGATTTCCAAATATGAATCTTTAGTGCACTTGTACTTGGGCACGAGCACAAACCAGGGGAAGAAAGATGAAAATGAAACTAAAATGGAGGATTGAATTTTTAGCATTAGTATTCAGCAACTTTAGGGAAACACAAAGGCGCTCAAATAATGTCAAATTAGTACATCATTTTTACTATTTTTTTCTTTATTCCATTCAATCAAATTTAACTTTCAGGAAGGCCTACATGTATAGAAATCTCCTACTTCTTGTAGTTCTCTGATAGCATCCTACACTTAAAACTTTGTTAATGCCAACCTAACTCATTTTGTTTTGTGTCCTTATTTTCTTTTTAGTTCGACTAAAAGTTGCAATCAAACTTTTAGGTTATATTTGGCATGAGTTGAGTAATACGGGGATGAAATGAGAGATGAGTTGTCTATGAAACAATGGTAACTGTTAAGTCCCCATACATAATAAATATGGTGTAGAAGCTTAAAAGTTGTAAAAAAAATGAAAACCTTTTACTTTTGTTTTTTTTGTTTTTCGACGGTCTTTTACTTTTGTTGATTATCATGTTTGGCACTTTGCCGCTGAGCTATTGACATCACTAGTAATGACCCAGAAGCAATTAGTATCATCACCAGAAAGGGAATGCCAAATTGCAATATGATAGAGCACAAATGGGAGGCTAGCCTTAAAATTTCACTTTAACTTAGGTTTATATTAACAACCTTTAATTTTTTTAGGTCTCCTCGTTCCTAAGGGGAAATGTTAAAATCTCCATCAAGAAGTCTCGAGTTTGAATCTTGGGTTGGGTGGGATGGGTTTACAGGAAAGGGAAAACTACCCAATTGTATGGCTCATTGTTTAAAATTCGGATGTACCAAAAAAAATGTTTAAGGTCTCTTACAAAATCACATTGAAGTTGTGGTTGTGCAGATGTTCCTTACTAGTTTTTTCCTTTTAAGTGGTTAGTGCTAAAATTTGAGCACAAGGCACCCAATCATATCATCTTATCATTTACTAGATATTGAACTCAAATTTGTGGTTAGCTGCAATATGTTGCAGTATGTACAATACAACAAAAATGTTCTGCTCTGTGTGTGAGCGGCTTATTGGGCACCACACTTAATTTTCGTTGTGCGCTTCAACATTTTTAACCCAGCTTACCACGGGTTGGGTAGGGAATGAGAGTTGCCACTCGGTAAAATCGAGACACTGGTCAGAGATAATGTTGACTAGGAGGTCCCTTGAAGTGCCAACCCCCATAACGAACCTTAATCTCTAGAGATTTGGGTTCTGGAGTTGGATCCTACATCCGTGGTTTATCGAGGAGTGATATGCCAATCTTTCCACATTGATTTTCAAAAAAGATTTTGATGCATTTGCAGTAATTTAACAACAATAAATGCACAAACAAGTATTTAAAAGCAGTAATGTAAATAGGGGTTTTCAAATCACCCCAAATCCCAACAATTAAAATAAATTACATTCAAACAGAGTTTATGGGCAACTTATCATCAATCTCAAGTCAATTTTAAGCCTCGTGGGTTCGTCTGGGCATTGGGACTGCATCGGACTTGCCAAGACCACACAAAACAAACAAGAGAGCTGAGGTTGGACGCCCTATGGACAGACGTCCTACCCCAGGATGCCTGTCATGCGATTCCTCCTCCACTTCGTTAGTTCTTTGATTTTTTAGACACTAAACCCCAAAATTCAGCTTTTCAATTCAATATTTCAACATTTTTCACTCCTAAACGTGTTTCTAAGCAATCATTCATCATTGTTAAGATCAAAACAACATTTAAAAACTATTCATAGGCATGCGATCATCAAGAACAGTAAACATTCCTCTGCCATTAATCTAAGGTATTCGTACACAAAATTTTAAGCGTGCATAATCTAAAAATCAAATAAGGGAACTAACCTAATCATGCATAATCTAAGTTAAACAAAACAATTAAAAATAAGAAACAAAAAAGAAAAGGGAGAGGAACCCTTCATAAATTACCTGGTTCGTTGTTGACCACAAACACGAACCTCCAAGCAAAAAAGAACTAAAAAATATAGTGGAAATCCGATTGCAGGTTTTTATGTGAACAACGATTCACTTGTCAAGCATTTTTCTCATAAATCTGGTGTGTGGAAAATGGGAGCTGAGCAAAGTTGGGGGTGGTTTCCCCCCAAAACTTTCATTTGAAATTCAAAGCAAAACAACATCGTTTGGCGCTTTGAAAATCAGATAAGGGGAGCCTACTCCTGGGAGTCTTACCTCAAGATGCCTCTGAGGCTTAATAGATGGAGGAACAAGGGTGTTCTAACTCAACGCCCCTCCTCTAGGGCCTCCTCCTTTCTTCTATTTCTGTTATGCTTTGTTTCTTCAAATTTGGTTTTCTTGTTCTCATTCTTCAAGGGTATGCAGTCTTTTGCTTGAGCGTTCACTGTTTGTAGCCCACAATATGTTGACTATCATCATTGGGGTTTCATGGATCAAAATACAATGTCTACAGTTTCTAGAGTTACTAAGTTTTGAGCAAAGCATTTGAATGTATTTTGGTTGGGGTGAGGTAGAAAACTTACTTGTTTTCATCTAGGGTTATGGCCTCATTTTGCATAAGAGACCATGTTGATGGAGTTACTTCCTCAGGACTTGTAGCTCTGTACTTCACCAAGCTAAAGTAACTCTGTTTGTAAGCCATCGTCTTTAATGGCTTGACTTTTGCTTCGTACTTTACGCTTAAGCTGCCCCAACAAGCATTATAGTTTTGTACTTCACAAGCGACTAAACTTCTTGTATTTTCGTATTCACACTTGAACTATCCGTGCAAGTTTAAGTCTCATTTTCATAAATGACTGAATAGTTCGTATCTTCAACTATCTTTTGTAGTCTTGTTTTTTTCACAAAAGACAAAAAACAATAACCTCGTTTCACACTAAAGGTTTGAATTTCTTCTGGTTATTCTCGCAGGTCTTGATAGGCTTAATTTGAATGAATGATTGCTTATTCTTTCTTCTTTGCTAGTTTCGTGAAACAGAATGTATGCATATTCATCTTGCAGCAGTTATTTTAAGCTTGAGCAAGGCCAAATATTTCCTTCAATATTTTGTCTTCATGAAATTTAACTTATGCAAGCTAGTATTATTGATTGTAATTAAATTCACCCGCAGGCTGGTGCCGACTTCTCTGTCTTCTTTTGTCTTTTCTCCTTGTCTTCTAGAAATCTTGCATATTCATGCTTTTTCCACTCATCTTTTCTCATCTTTTTACTTTTTTTTTTTTTTTTCTATTTCCACTTTTATTTTTTTCTATTTCCATTCTTTGGGCTTATTTAAAGATCCATCTCTTCTGTTCACCCTTATTTTTCCATTCACTCTCTTTTTTCTCTCAAAAACTCTCATCTTGTTCTCTATTTTTCTTCTCTCTTCTCACTTGCACATGCTCACTTTTTTTTATTTTCTTTTTCTCTCCTCTACCAAATATGATGGACTTAGAAATCTTACTCGATGGATCATTTGATGCGCCTTTCCAAAATCCGAAAGAGACTGCTAGAGCTACTCCAATTCACCTTTTATCAAGGAAGAAGAGCAAATTCACCATTAACACTCATGATATTGAATTTGGTGCAAAAATTCCTCTTCTTGCGGATCCCAACGATCATCTGAGTTGAATCGACTAGCTTGGGGTTAGTTCTTTCTTCCTTTCCTTGTCAATTCATTGGGTATATGCTTATTTTGTCTGATCTATGGACCTAGGAAGAGAATTTTTGCTTGAAAGATGGGTTTGGGGCTTCCATGGTTGAATGCTGTGTAGGGGTGTTCTAGCCTAGAACGCCCCTACTACAAGGTCTTCTTCCTTTCTTTGTCTTTTGCACTTTCAGCTGTTCGTTCTTGCCTTTCCTTCTTGTCCCATCTCAATTGCATGCATTTCTTTGTTTCCTAACCCCTGTCATCTCTGTTTTTCCCTTGTTTTACAGGCATCTGTCAAAGGTGTAGGGAATGTCTGCTAAGCTCTCCAGTGGTACGATGTGAAATGTACCGAGGTAAAGGAGAGGTTCCAAGTGATTGGTTTGAGTCTCTAATGCTGATGTTGCCTAGTGATTCTATGACCTCAGACAGTTGTGCGATCTGTGCCTTGTGCGAGAGATGGTCTGATACTACTCTCACCTTTCAGTTGCCCATCGGTGAGTATACCATCACTCCAAGCGATTTTGCTTCCTTGACCGGCATTAGTTGTGTGGGATCTTGAGTACCATTGGATTGCAACATTTATTCTCTTACTTTGGATAGAGCTCGTGTGGAGGCTCTCCTTAATTTTGTTCCACCTTGTTATTCTGAGAGTCCCTGCATCTCCTATGACAGACTTCGCAAGGAGCTAGGTAACACTTTTCCTTATACTTCTGCTCAGATAAATCAGAGGGTCAGAGCTATTCTTCTAGTCTTGTTGGGGACTACTATCTGCGCTGAGTCCTAGAACAAAATCTGTCTTTACTTCCTTCATGCTTTGGAGCACAATGATGCCATCTCCTCTTATGTTTGGGGAAGCCTTGGATTGGCTTGAAACCCTAAGCTTCTAGACTGCTTTTGAATGGAGTCACCTTCAAGGTCTGTGATATAATCAACATGTGAAGCTTGATTTTGCCTTTTTGATCATTGATTATTGCGGTTAAGAACTCTGTCTGGTCTATGAAGAGTTTTCTGCAATTCTAGGTAGATCACCAAATTCCCAGGATGTGGTCATCTTTCCTTCTCTCCAAATGGACTTTCCAGGGATCTCGGAAGATTTATTTTCCTTAACCGGACAACAAGTGTCTTCTGTAGCTACAAACAATCAGATTGTCTTTCACAGTGTGACTTGTTGTGGAATGCAGATTTCTATCAAAGAAGCACACAAAGGATGTTGTGCTTCTGTCTCTTGGCAGAATTTCTGCTAGTTTCACCCGAAGGCCAGGTAGATGCTAGGATTTTGTTTGTCATTGCATCTATGGAACAGGGCCATACACCAATTCCTTTGATTTTAGTTGAAACTTTGATTGCTTTGGACAAAGTTAAAGCTAATTCTAAGGCTAGATTTTCTGGGAGTCCAATCTTATTACAAGTGTTTTCTTTTTCTTTTTTTGTAGATATGGCTCCAAGATAAACTAGGGTTGCTTCCACCTCCTACATAAGACTTCAATCCATATGGCCCATCTACTTTCCTCACTCACAAGCTTGATGAATTCCCCGTTTATGGTTATATAGGTTGGAAGAACTGGATGTCCAACCTTGTAGATTCAGACATCCGTTGGATGTGCCTTTGGTGGAGGCTTCAAAATATGACTGTCGATCTGTTTGCCAACTGTATTCCCCTATATGGTCTCCAATAGAGTACTTTCTATGCACCTTCTCGCCTTATGGCAAGAAGCAGAAGATAGTGTCTTGTTTCCTAAGCTTTACTTCTAGACCCATATGACAGCAGCTCAATGTTCGGATGCAGCAAACTTGGCCTAACTGTCGTATTGAGTTTAATATGAAACTCGATAATGATTTCTCTGCAAATGATACTAACAGGAATTGGGTGATGCTTCAAGTATTGCAGAAGAGGATGTTATAAGACATAATGCAAAAGAGAAAGCTGGAGTTAGACTACTCATTTTATCCAAACATGAGATGACATTATTTCAAATTTTTGCAAAAAATGTTTACTATTTATTAGACTTTCTACCTTTTAGTGTAGTTGTTAAGTTCAAACATTTTCATTAACATATTATTTCATAAATAAGATGCAAACATTTATTTCCTTTTATTATTGGCATTAGTCAAAGCATATTACAATTGTTACTAACTAGCCGTTTCTGGTTTTCTAGTTAGCTATTTTCTCTCACTTTTTTCTTCTCGACTGCTTTATTTTTATTACTTTTTTCATTTATATTAAGTGCTTCTTCAATCTGTCCAGGTGGACAGGTTTCGTGAATGTGTTGCCTTCCAAGTCAAATAGCTTAACTGCTTCTTTTCTTGAGATTTCTTTGACCAAGTATGGGCCTTCCCAATTAGGCTTGAACTTCCCTCTTGGATCTATATTTGTAGCTTTGCTCTGCTTCAACACAAAGTCACCAACTCTAATGGTACTAGGCTTCACCCTCTTGTTATATGCTCTTGCCATTCATCTTTGGTATAGCTATAGCTGGTTATGATATAAAACTTTCATCCTTCTTTCCTCTATCAAAACTAGCTGCGCATACCTGTCTTGTACCCATTCAAATTCAGGTATCTCTATTTCAAGAATAGTCCACGAAGACTTGACCTCTGTTTCTATTGGCAAGACAACTTTCATCCCAAATACCAAAGTGTAAGGTGTAACACCAGTAGAAGCATGTGTTGTTCTATATCCCCACAAGGCAAAATGAAGATTGTCAGCCCAATCTTTATAAGTTCATGTCTTTTTTGCCAAAATTTTCTTCATATTTTTATTGGCTGCTTCTACTGCACTATTAGCTTATGGTATATAAGGTGAAGACTTGTGATGAGGAATACCTTTCTCTGCTAGTAAGGCCTTAATTTCTCTTTGGAATTGCACTCCATTATCAGTCACTATGTGGTGAGGTGTCCCAAATGTGCAAAACATGTCTTTCAATAAATTTACTCATCTCCCTTGCCCCCAATTTCTTGAAAGATTCTGCTTCTATCCACTTAGTGAAGTAATCTATTGCAACCACAATGAACTCATGTCCATTCAAAGTTGCAGGATGGATTTTCCCGATAATATCTATTCTCCATACTGAGAATGGCCGTGGAGAGGACAACGACTGTAACTCCATTGGTGGCAAGTGATTACGATTGCCATGTACTTGACATTGATGACATCTCTTAACTAATTGCATAGAGTATGTTTCCATGGTTGGCCAATAATATCCTTATCGAATGATCTTGTTGGCCGAAGTTGTTCCATTCATATGAGGTCCACATACTCCAGCATGAATCTCATCCATCACTTGCTTAGATTCTTCATCCAAGCACCTAAGCTACTAACCTTCTAGCATTCTCTTATATAGCATCCCATTAAATGCTATATATTGCAAAGCTAATCTCCTTATAGCTACCTTTTTTGCCTTATTTGCATCTTCTGGATACTCCTTAGTTTCCAAATACCTCAAGATATTTGAAAGCCATGCTTTGCCCCTCGGTTCCTGACTGCATTACCATCTCTCCTTCATAGCAAGGTGTTTTGGTTTTTGTTACAGGCTGTATATATGTTTAGATTAGGAAAGTATATATTCTCTGATTCACAGAGATTGAGAGGATGATTTATAGGCTGATTTGTAGGAAGATTTTATGCTGTCTTTCCTAGAATAGAAGCCTATACCTGTATATATATACATGCTTATTCAGTGAATAAAACACAACAAATACTACACTAATTCAGTGTTTGCAATATGGTATCGGAGCAACTCTAATCTAGGGTTTGCATTAGAAATTAAAATCAGAAAAAAATCTAGGTCTGTAGCCTGAACAGTAGGCTTGGGATTAAAGCACTGGTGCACAGTGATCTGGTGAAGTCACAGCCTGTCCTAGGAGAAGCACCTCCCGCCGACCGGTGTTTCCCCAGAATCCGGTTGTCGGAATCTCAGTGCGTGGGCCACACGCGCCGTTAGACAGATCGGCTCTGCGACCACGCGCCGGTGCGTGAGAGCGCGTACGCCGCCAGAAACCACTCCGGTCAGCTCCTTTCGGCTCGATTCTGTCTGTTCTCCTTGATTCTCTACCTGGTTGGGTCTGCTTCTACATAGTTGTGAGACCTTTGGCTTATACAGGTTCTGGGTTCTCTCTCTATTTGATTCTGTCGATATTTTCTGTTTGGTTTTTTGTTTGTGGCTATTATTTTTGAAATATGGAAAAGAAAAATGCTACTGTTGTGACTGATGTAGTTCCGGTAATGTCGAAAATTACGGAACATAAGCTTAACAGTACAAACTATTTAGATTGGAGTAAAACAGTTAGATTATATTTGTTGAGTATTGATATGGATGAGCATTTG
>CATKHJ010614698.1:0-12573 GCA_949750685.1 Vernicia montana
ACTTAAAATCCTAATATCAGAAGGATAAAGTCAAGCTAACATGCAAATAGTCATCTTAATTCAAATTGGTCAAGGAAATTCATACTTCAACTCATTTAAGGATCTATCTCTTATAAATATATCAAAGATCAAACTTCACAAGTATGAGTACTAATTTAATAATTTGAATTACTTCAATTACATTTTCTCTCATAACTATCACTGACTTATGCATTAGAGTCTCTCTCAGAGGTCAGCTCCCGAAAGCCCTTGACCCGCTTTTATCTGTTTACAGATTATACCACTTTGAGGGATCCACGATCAACAGTATTTGGTGAAATTAGTTTAATAAATTTTAATTGTCATTTTTTTTTATTATTTCATTGAAGTTAAGAGATAATTATTTAAGTTAAAGTTTTAAAAATAAAATGATTTAAAAAAGTAACAAATTTTTTGGAAAAAACCACGAATATTTTGAAAGTTTTATTGATTTTATAAAATGGAAAATATTTTTTAAAAAATATAATTGAAATAAAATGATAAATATATTAATTAATAAATAAATTTAAATAATTTTCGTTATTCGCAAAATTCAAATATGAGACATGTTTATCTGATGACCTAATGTCTAGCTATGTCCATTGGGCTATCATTGGCAAGAGTTATCAATGGTGATGGTGGTAATTTGGGAATTGCCGACAATCATCAGAGATGTTACACGATGGTTGAATAGAGCAATATTAAAAAGTTTTATCTCTTTTATTGATAAATTTTTCAAAGTGCTCCAATTACTTAAAATGACGTGACACAAATATATCATAATGAAATTAAATTTTCACATATATTTTTTTAAAATAAAATCATCTAAAATTAAATTATTAGTAAATGTTAAGGAATTAGAAGCCCTTAAAAATGCTTTTTATTTTTTATTTTTTTGTTCTTTATAGCACTTTACTGAGAAATAAATGCAATAATAATACAAACTATAACATAACAAATAATAATAATTTATGTTCCACGTTCGCAAAAAATAGGCAATTATAGCATGAAATTAAATTTTATTTCACATATATATTTTCTTTTCGAATATTGTTTTTTTCTTCTAGTAAAATTCACTTTTAAAATATAACAATATACTCCCTCCATCCCAAATTGATAAACAAACCTTCCTTAATGAGCGTTCCAAATTATAAGTATATTTTCATTTTAAAAAAGTACTTTATATAGTATTTTATTAAAATATCTAATTTATTTAAAGCTGGTATTAATAAATTCATTATTTAAATTAGTTGTATTTATATTTTCATAAATTCATTAAAAATATCCACTAATACAATAGTTGTATTCTAAGAAATTAATCTTTTTGGGTTGTGAGTTACTGCAATATAGTACTTTCAAAAAAAAAAATTAAAGTTAATGATTTTAACTAAATTAATCTATAATTTTTAATTTATGTGAAAAATTAGTTGTCTCTATTAATTTGGGAAGAAGGAAGTAGTATTTTTTTTTAGAAAAAACACAAACTAACCAAACAAAGCCTATATTTATATTTTTTAAACCTTTCACGCAACAAGTCTTCTAAAGAGATTTGGGTTCCCAATTTTCTCAACAAATTGGACAAAAAGAAATACTATAATATGTTTTTTTTTTTTTGTTTGTTTGGTTCATTATGACTCATGAGAAAAAAGACCATTATAAAAAATTTCATAAAATTCAACATTTGACTTTCTTAAATGTTATTACATTCTTTATTATTCAATTAAACATTACTTTCTTATTTTATATTACCTCCGTTCATTTTTTATCTGACTTTTTTAAATATTTTTTTTCTTTTAAAATATGTCACTTTATATCACTAATAATTTTTTTTTAATTATATCATTATCATCTACTATATAATTAATGCACATAAGGATAATTTAATCATCTTATTCTTAAAACTTAGCATAATTAATTATTTCTTAATTTTTGTAAAATAAAAAAAAACGACAAATAAAAAAATAGAGGAAGTATTAAAATTAGTAAATAAATATTCTTTTCGTTTCAAAAAGATTGTCTACTTTCTTTTCTCACACAATTTAAGAAAACATCATTAATTACTTGCAAACTCATAAATTTTATTATATTTTTCATTTATACTCTTACTTGTACTCATTTATTACTATATTTTTTATTATTAATTTTGAGAATACACAAATACTACACCTTTCAATTAATAATAATAAAATAGACAAATATCTATATTAATTTTTAGAGTGGGTAAACATTTTGGGATATCCTAAAATAGAATAGTAGATAACTTGTTTGGAACGGAAAGAGTAATCTCCATTCTAAAATAATTGACGTTTAAGATAGTGACATAATAATTAATGAACCTACTAATAGTCTTAATTGTAAGAAAAAATAATTATATATGACTAAATTACTCTTTTTGTCGAACTACTCAAACTCTATTAATATTAAGTAGTGGAGATAATAATAAATAAGAGTAAAATTAAAAAAAATATTATTAATACTTTATTGATATTTTAAAACGTAATTTATTTTAAAATAAAAATATTTCCCTAAAACCTCAATTATTTTATGACGGAGGAAATAGAAAATTTTAACTAAGCAACACTCAATTTTTGTTTTGTCTTAACTACAAAAATAAGTTGTATATTACTATTACATATATAAAAATCTTAATTTGGACTTTTTTTTTTGAACATTAAATTTAGACTTGAACACCTACTAGCTACTCATCTATTACAATATATATTATATATAATAATATTAATTTTAATTTTAATTTTAATAATTATATAAAATCTTGGATCCTCCACCAACAAGAAGCTAAGCAAAAACAAAAACAAAACACAGAAGAAAGGAAAAGAAAAGGAAAGCCTCTTCTCTCCAAATGTCCTAACAACAAAATCTGAGGTTGTGTTTGATAATCTAATGGTACTTGTCCAATCCTCCTCCAAACTTTCTCTCCCTCCTCCTCTTCCACACACAATCTCTTTCCTTCTTGAACCAAGCTCTCTTTCTTTAGCCCTAATGCACTCTGATTCTTCCCTCTCTCTCTTTCCCTCCCTTTCCTTTCCCTCCCTTTCCTCTCTTCCTTCCAGACCCCAAACCCTTATCCCTTCTCCCTCTTCTTCTTCCTCCTTTCTTCTCCTCCAACATCAGAACCACCCTGACCCTAAAGTTCTCTTTCTTGTTGCTGGCCCTCATATGGGTGGCTCTCAAATTCTCCTCAGGTTCTATATTCTTCAAAAAAGGAACAATCTTTTCACTAAAGCTCAAGTTGTTTGCCACCAGAAAGGACTTGGGTTTGATTCAAAGTTGGGAGTTTTGGTGGATTTGAATCATGGGGTTTCGATAAAGATTGTTGGGTCTATAAATTTTTTTGTGATGTATTCAGTTTCGAGTAGGAAAGTTTGGGTTTTTGCATTGAAGCTTATTGGTGATGATGATGGTGATGTGGTGAAATTGATGAGATGTGCTGTTATTGAGTGTTGCCTGCCGGTTTGGTCTATTAGTGTTTCTTTTGGGTTCTTGATTTTTGGGGAGGATAATGGAGTTAGGGTTTTTAATTTGTCGCAACTAGTGAAAGGGAATGTTAAGAAAGTTAAGAGCTTGAATTCAAATGGGAAATTGGATTTGAATGGGAAATTGGAGAGTAAAGGATTGAGATTGCCAAATGGGGTGATTGGTGGTGATCATCACAGTGGTTCAACTGCTTGCAATGGTTTTCTGGATAGGAAGATTGATAAGCATTGTGTTTCAGGTAAGCACATTAAATTTATGCGTTATTTTTGAGTTCTTATTATGTTTAGTATATGCAAATTTTGCTAGAGAAAGTGGAAATAGAGTAACTAGATATGATTGTGTAACCTTGTGTTATGAAACTTAGAAGTTTAGACTGCTGTTTTACAACACTTTTTATCATAATCTTTCCAATTGCATCATATTTTATATTTTACTGTATGCTGTGTTTGGATAGAGACGCTTTGAAATTAAGAGATTTCAGTTGGTTTGCTGATTAATTACTTAAAAAGAAATTCTTGTACTTGGGTTGCGCCCCTTGGTGCCTTTTCTACTATGTTTAGATGCAAGAATTTCAAATGAGGGCTTTGGACATAGATTTAGTTTAAATTGTCTTAATGAGAATGATCCTATTGTTTAATTACTTAAATTAATGAATGAAGATTAGATTCACAAATGGGATGAGAACTTGTTAGAGGTGAATTTGAGGTTACCTTTTTTTTGTAGGTATTTCAAGTCCACATTCAAATAATATATATTCTTTTCATATTCATGAACTTAATCTAGATATATGAATTGATTATTAAAGGAAACTTACGCATTACCAAATTTAGATCTCCAAATTTCAAATCCTTCCATTGCTTTTCTAAAAATTGAAAAAAGATAGATATGACAAAAACTTACCCTCATGCCATTTTTCAAAAATATAAAAGACAAGTGTCTTTAGTTTGCTGCAAGTACTAATGCATCTAATAAAGGTATTACAAAGGCTTGATGGATCAATTGCCTCTACAGGTGATCAAAATTCTAGTCTTATGAGTCCTATTTCCAGTACATTTATTGAGCTTGTGTTGGTTGCTTCAATTAATAAGCATCCATTTGTGCTTGCTATATTTTGGCTTTAACATTATTTGCTCAGGTGAATACAATGTGTAAATCATGAACTTGTAATCATATTCAATATCATTTGAGCTTTGGTTTATTGGATGGACTGGACTGTGGATTTTGAGGGAACACCATATGATGTCTCCTTTTTGAAAGATGATGGAATGCCCCCCAGTTTAGATTTTTGACATATTAAGATAGAGGGAGAGACCTTTAGTTTCGCATGTTGAAATTTGAGACACACCTCTGACTGCCCTTTTTAATTACCACCAAAATTGGAGTGAAGCTATGTTGATTGATTCTTATTGATCCAATACCTTTTGCTTCCTTTAGAAAATGCAAATCCATGATTTTGATTGAGCAAAATCAATAATGGCAGAAACTGGAAATATCTATAATAATAGATAAATAGAATCTCCACTTTAGTGTCAATTGATATATTCATTGCAGACTTGCCACTTTCCTTTGTTAATGGGAGTCTAATATGTTAATTCGCCAGCCTTTTTTGCTTTCTCTTGTTAATGATAGTGAATAAATGCAGACTAAGTTTTTGATATGCCAACAAAGATATAACTGAAACAAGTACTGCTTGTTGGAGGAATAAATGAGTTGGAAATAAATTGAAGGATTAAAACTGATAAAAAAGGGGTTAGTATTCAACTCTTGTTTGAACTTTAAAAATCTATCAATGAGCCTTCCTCTCTTTCTCTCTGTATCAGGCAAGTTTATTTTCTAAACTTCAAAATCTTTGTTTCATTCTTGCTAATATTGAAGTACTTGGTGACTGGCTGCCTTTGTGGATCAGCATCTTCCCATCTTGTGGGATATTTGTCACATGATATGGTTTTCTGTAACTTCATGAACAAAAGTCACTCATATTGTTTATGAATTGTCAAATTACATGTCCAAAATTTATCTCTTCATTGCAGTTTACTCTGACAGATTGTGTTTAGGAATTTGTTTTTGACCAGGAAATGGTGCAAGTCATATTAAGCAAGGTGCTGTCCTTTGGTATAATTCATAAGGATGCCTCTTGACGGTAAATTACTGATTATTAGAAATACATCTTGGATTAAGGGCTGCCTCTTGTGTTTTTTTTTCTCAAGTTAGTGATGGCAACCCAATCTTTGTGTAGTAGTACAACAATTTTGTGGCATTGAGCAGTGTGTTTTAGCTAAGTTAACCAGAAGTTGTTTTGATGCACATTGAGATGCTTAAAAATGTTTCAAGTGGTCATTGGCTTATGGAGCTGATTCTGCTTTCAACTTGCAGTAAAGCAGAAGTCTGTAAGATGCAGACAGGATTCTGGTGAAGGGGGTGCATATTTTGTAGCCTTTACAAACAAAGAGGTTGAGGGCTCAAAATCAATTGTTAAGGCAGTTTCGATCCAGGCACTCTCTCCCAAAAAGTTTATGATTTTGGACTCTGTTGGAAATTTACATCTCTTGTGCCTGTCTAACCTTGGCGGTGGATCAAACATCAAGTCTCACATGATGCATTTGCCTCACAATATGAAAGTGCAAAAGCTGGCTGTTCTTCCTGATATCTCTTCAAGTATGCAGTTCTTATTTCTTTATTGTAAATTTTACAGTTGCTTACATGTTATAAAATGGTTCTGTCACCAAAGGGCACATGGTACCTCACAAAAGTGTGATCAAGGGTTGACTTGTTGCATGCATAACAAAATGCTGTAGGAGTTGGAATATGTGTGTTTGATTCAACCTGTGTGTTAGGCTTTCAGGTTTCATTCACGGCGAAAGAAATTGGGAATGAAGCTTCATGTCAAGTTTGATAAAATGGAAAATGTCAGATTAAGCAAATGAAAGCTTTCAAGTTACGGATTATGTTGTTAGATTAAATGCCTTTTTGGCTTCTGTTTCACGGAAAAAGCATGTGGTCACTGAATTTACTCCTTTTATTGAAGTTGTTCATAACTAAGGCGACTTGCCATCATTCTGCAGGAATTCAAACCATTTGGATATCCGATGGATTTCATTCTGTGCACATGATGACGGCATCTGAAATGGATATTGCTGTTAATAAAAATGATGGAGATGAGTGTCAGGAAAAGTCAATGCAAATCTCAGGTTTCCATGAACCCCCTTTCTTCTTCTGCATCATTTTTAATTTAGTTGTCTTTAGTTTAAATTACAACTTTGTGTTGCTTCGATATTTGAACAAAACTTGCACATCATCTAGAATATGAAATTTTTGTGCAATGGAGTAGTAATTTTGCATCAATGTCTTAATGATATCGAAAATTTTGTCCAACAAATACTTTGCAGCTGCTCCCCTGAATATTTTAGCGATTTACTTTTTTTTTTTTTTTTTTGGTTTGAATAAATTCAATTTTCTGGCATGAATTCTCAGTTTTATTCCTTTCCTTTTCTTATTTTTCTGCTCTTTTTTTTTTGTCTGCTAGTTATTCAAGCAATTTTTGCTGCTGAAAAGATACATGATCTTGTACCGTTGGCTGGCAATGCTATTCTGCTCCTCGGACAAGGTAATCTTTATTGTTCTTTATTTTAGCATGCGGACAAGGTAATCTTTATTGTTCTTTATTTTAGCATGCTTCTTGAACTTGAAAAGTTAGGAAAAAGTAAAAAAAAAAATTGCTGATTTTCAAAGATATTTTTAATTCTAAAAATCACCAGCAATTTCCCTTGAACTAGGAATGGGAAAGAGAAAACGAAAGCATATACGAATTTGCGGTTTATGGTTGCTAACCTTACACAGGATATACTGCTTTTGCCACAGTCTTTGTCTTTGATCGCAAATTGGAGTCCCTGGGTTCAAAGAATTGCATAAAACAAATTTCTATAATTTGTTGTTGTACAACACACTGTCATTTTTTATTTTTAATTTCTGTTGGCCCACATTGCAGCATTGGTTTGTCCACATGATGAAATTCATTGACAAAAATAAAAAGTATTTCTGAAATCTAATTTATTTTCAGAACCTAAGCAACTATGCTAAATTTAATATTTTTCTTTATTGCTAAAACCCATTTCCCTATAGCTAAAATTTCCTTAACAATGTAATTCCCTGATAAGCAGGAAATATGTATGTCTATGCAATTCCCTGAAGTTACTTGGAGTATCTCCTTTTCAACTGTAAGGATCTGATATTGTATTTCTTCTCTCAAATATGAATCTTGCTTCCTTAGTGTTGTGTTTTAATAACCTAAGTTTTGCAGGAAGTCTATTTTCCAGGTCATATTAGATGATTGTCACATTTTTATGGATTCCTGGATCAGTGCTCTCTTACAGTGAGTACTTCTGAACTGTTTCGTTTAAAGAGTACATTTTTACTAATCATAATGTAATCTACCAATGTCACTATGGGATCTGGCTCATCATGTATCCTGAATTTCAGTCAATCATGTTCTCTCTATTTGCCATGATTTTGGTTGTCCTAAGTTTTCTGAATTCATGAGCTGCAGTTGTTGATGCATGAGACCTTGAGAACACTGAGCTCTTGAAGGTATGCAACCATTACTATCTTCTTTGGTTACATATTTTGTACCGCAAATATGAACATTTGAATTATTTTAAAAGGTAGCCACCAAAAGGAAAGCTGGGACAGCTATTTACAAGAATATTTATTTTATTATGAGCCTGAATTTTTGTGGCCTGAAATCTCATTTTTAAACCCACTACACCTAAGTTTGAGTTTACATACATTTAAAATGTGACATTTTTTATTTCTTTCTCAACAAATGGATTGGGATTGATTTTGTTTGTTTGTTTATTTGTTTTTTTACTGGATCACTGGCCTACCTGCAGAAGTTAATACTCTCCTGGTTATAAATGAAAAATTACCATTCTTATCCTGCTGTAATTACTGTCTAAAAAATGTTCTCCCTCACTCACCCTAAACTCAGATCAATTAAGATTTGATCAGCAATTTTCTGTGAAATTTTTGCTGCATAATATTTTTTTGGTGGCTTTTGATAATTACCCAAAAGGGGTGTTTCCTTCGTCTCCTTGAGAGGATAAGGTTTTGGTGCTGATCAAAATATTCTTTTGCAAGACCATGCCTCCAGAAGCAATAATACATTAGTTTTGACTCTACCATATCTAACTAATATCATCAATCATGCAGATTGATGTACAGTCAAAATGAACTTTTTATGAATCAATCCCATGTGATTTGACTTCATGTTGTCCGTTTTGTTTGCGAATGGAGTGTGGTTTGAACAGACTGAGATTGTCAAGAAAAAGATTTCAGTACATATGAGGAGGGGCCTTAGATTTATAAAACAACACAAGGAAGAAATATTAGGCATTTGAGAACCAAATTAGCATAATTGCCATATGTGAAGATAGAGATGACAGCAGGTATATGAAATTTCTCAGTCAATCATGCTTTGAGTTTTGGCTTTCAGAGTTGCACAAAAACCAGGTAGAGAAACTTAACTGGTGTTGAAATGCAGTTAAGTTGGTTGGTAACTTGATATCATCATTTAATATTGATTATCAATATGAAAGGTAGGCATACAAAAATAATAGGCTCTCTTTTAGTGGTCCCCTGTTAACTATGAGTGATTGGAATTGAGAAAACTGGAGAACTAGGTGAGTTTCTAACGCTAGACCCACGTAACAATGCTACATAGTTCTCACATCTCATTGCTGTGATACTTAAAACACTCACTGAGGGTACCTTATTTATGAGGATTTGTTTTGAAACTGTTAGTACTATTTTTAAGCAATTAAGCTTCATTTTTCAGCTGCTACGACAGCAGGATTATGCATATTTCATCCTGAGTGCTGAATGGCTAAACTGAATTACTTTCCTCTTTCATTTGCATCTGATAAGTGGCTCAGTTGAATTTTATTAAAAGACTTCAATTTTTTAAAGGTGAAATCAGCAGTAATTGGATGCGTGTCATGGAGTTTTGGATCTTGAAAGCTGGGTCTATTCAACAACTAGAAGCCACCTATGCTGCATGACCAGCTTCCATGAGTTGAAGAAAATCTGCTGCAGACTTATGGTTTAGCTGTTTTGCCCTCTGCAGAGTTTGCGTTCTCTTATTTTATCAAGCAGAGTGCCCAAACCAGCTGTGAAATGAAGGTCATCAAGAAGCAACACTTTAGTTGCTCTACTGATTCAAGACACAGGATTTCAGCTATATGACTGTCAGCATAAGAGGGTTGATTGACCTCATAAACATGCAGCTCGGCTTGTGCTCTCTTTCTGTTCAAGTGTGAGAATCTATTGTCTTATGGTCCTCTGATAAATCTAAACTTGGATCATAATATTAGCTATCAACCCAATCATATGCATGTTCTGAAATTGGTTTTCTCATCATTTTGATTAAGAATGGTGCAATTAAACAGTTTGCTGTATTGCTATAGAAAGGTCAGAATTTTCCACCAACCCAGTTCGTTATCTGCCTGGCTGCCTGAATAACATGTTTCTGATCATTGAAAAATAATTTAGGTCTGACCTAAATTCAAACTCAGCCCGGCCCAGTGACAGGTCTAACGCCAACCTCTTCTGAATTATGGTTTTAGGCCTTGTTTGGTTGCAAGAACCAAGTAGGGTCTAAGAAGTACAAATTCTCATTAAATGCATTTATCTGTATATGTAAACTTTCTCAGGGAAGTACAGTAATGCATTTCCACACTTAAGTTGGACTTAAGTTGACCAATTTTTCGTTAAACTAAATACCAAAATAGGAGAGAGCACAATATTTATTTATTTTGGAATTTGGTGAACTTAAAATTATTAATATCAAGAAGATGTTTGATATCGCTGTAGTTTTTTATTTTTTTTTCAAATTTAAAAAAAAAATATTAGAAAATATTTTTAAAAAATTATTATTTTTTATTATTTTCATATTTATTCAGAAACATTTTAAAAATAAAAAATAAAAAATCTTGATTTTTAAAATATTATTTTTATTTTTAAAAAATAAAAAACGATAACCAATGGATTTAAAGTAATTACATGTTTGCAGAAATATTATTAGATTATTTTACTCAAAAAATCACTGGTATTTTTGTTTTCCAAAAATATATTAGGAGGAGTCGTGATTACTCTAACTTTCAAAATTCAAAATCAAATTTTTGTGTAAAATTATTAAAATTGTCATTTATTGGATTTGGTCCCCACTTATCTATTTATTTACAAATATTTTGAAACACTTTAATTATATTGTAAACACATCATACAATTCTCTGATTTTGTTGGTTATTGTTGAAAATTACCTCCTACACTAATGAATAATATACAAATTATATTTTGTCTTATATTGGTATGGTAAAACTTTTTCTTTTCAGTAAAGCAATATCAAAAGTTGGTTTTTCAATCTCTATAATCCTCTTCTTCTTTGTATATATATATATATATTGGAATTTTTTAAAAGAGGATTTAAACTTTAAATTAATGAATCAATAGATTACGAAATAGACACTCGACTACTAAACACTCGACTACTAAAATATAAAATCAATAATATTTTTAAAATTTAATCAAAAGTAAATCATTAATGTTATGATAAGTGACAGAGCAAGAAATTTTTTTTATAAGAGTCAAATTTTTTAAATTATAATTTACATTAAGGTGGTATATATAATTAAGTTAATTTCTATATATTTAATCTAAAATAAAAGGGTCAAATACAATATTTGGCTAAATTTTAAAATTTTACACTTAAAAAATTTTAGTATTTTGAAGATTAGAGAGGCCATACCATCCTTGGCCCTCCACTAGCTCTGCGGAGGGCCAACCAAATAATTCACTAATAAATTTATGATAAATATGATAATTTATGGAAAAATAGATTGTTTTCAACCAAATAAGCCCCTAATCATTGTTGAAAATGATATATTTTGACAAAGGAGTCGAAATCTTGTTAGGTGTATAAAAGAATCCATCAATAGGAAAACCAACTAATAATAATAATAATAAGTGAGCCTTTTAAATTATGTGTCAATAAGTCTCTGTCCGAATTCTGCTAGTTTTTCTTTTTTTTTTTTTTTTTTTTTTTTTTTAAAAGGGAATTCTGCTAGAAATTTAAATTTACACATTCTCAGCTTATTTATTATTGGATCAAACTTGTTGTTTGGTGTACTATTAATTTTTTTACATTATTATATATACATCCACACCATGCAAATAATCAATTTTATTAATGACTTCCTTTTAAAAATAAATTAATTAATTAATAAAAGACATATAAGAATTTAAACCATTGTAATTCTATTTTATATATATAAAAATAAACTATTAAATCACTACTTGGTTATTATTTTGGTATCAATTCTATATAAAATTATTTAAAATAATGGATATAATATACTCTCTCACATATATATGGAATTCATTTCTAAAAATTTAAGTGGTTCTTATATATAATTGTGAATATAGAGTGTTGTTATTACATCTTAATGCACTCAGGACATTGAATAATTTTCTCAATTTTCTTTATTTATTTATTTTACCGGATGGTGAAAGTCATATTTTGAAAAATGAATTAAAAAAGATAATATATATATATATATATTTTTGAATAAATTTTTATTTAGTTCTTGAAATTTGATCTAATTAATGAAGTGGTCTCTCTATTTTAAAAAACTAACTAAATAATTCTTGTATTTTGCTTTCGTCAGTTATATTAGTACTTCCATCCTTTTTTTTTTACAAATTCCGTTAAAATTTTTTTTTTTAAAAAATAATTTTTTAATACCCATAATACCCTTCCATTCATGGATGAAGACCCAAAAATAAAAAAATCCTTTCTTGAGTTTGTGTTTTCCCCAGCAAAGTAAAATAGGAAATCCACAAATTATTTTCATAAAAACTTTGAAAACTGAAATTACACCGATTATTAAAAATTGAAATTTATATGAGAAGGTATTGAATTTGAATTTTCAATTAAAATGAAAATAATTTTTATTATATAATTTATTTAAACTTTTGATATAAAAAGAATATAATTAAAAGTCAATGAAA
>CATKHJ010614703.1:0-13254 GCA_949750685.1 Vernicia montana
AAGAATTTATCGGAATTAATTGAAATTTTTTATTAAAAATAATTAAAAATTAAATTATAATTATTGAATCGTTGGATTTTTAATCCAACTATACAGTTCAATCATGATCCATATAAAAAATAATAATTTTTTATTTGATATTTTAATTGAAATAATATATTTTTATTCATTTAGCGTGAATGAATCGACCTATTAATAAATGGATGCGATTTTAATAACAGTGAATTAAATTGAAACTAATCCATTTTGACTCCTTAACAGGCTTATTGTAATTCTCAATTATCATATATTTACAAAATTAAATGATAATAAATTTTATTAATATGAATTTAGCGTTTTTGTTTTTTTTGCCAAGAATATGAATTTAGTTTAGATTTAATAAAATGATGATTGAAATTAATTTGTTATCTGCCTGCTGGGGCCCAGCATTTCCATAGATACAGAGTGCGTTAGGAGATAAAGGGGATTGTCACATAGAGACGAGACATCTTCATTTTGTGATATGACCCCCCACCGCCTTAGAATCTAATCAATTTTTATTTTTTTTTATAATTAAACTAACATTATTTTCGTTGGCAAAAAAAAAAAAAAAATATTATGTAGGACGGGAGTATATTTCTACTCACATCAAAGTAAATCTATATGTGATTAAAAGTGAAAACACACCGATATAAATTCACTTTTATGTGATGCTTTCGACCTATTTAATAATTTCTCTTTATTTACCTTACCTTCCATTGAATATGACACACAAATATAATTTTTTTCATTGGATATGATATAATTATTATATTGAATTTTTTTTAACGACTATTTTAAGAGCATTAATTGATAATAGTTTTTAAAATAAAATTTAATTAAAAAATGATTATTTAAAAAAATTAATTATGAAATAATTATTTTAATTAAAAATAATTTAATTAATTTTAAAATGAATGAATTAAAATAAAAAAAAAGTGAAATTTTGGTAAAATTGTATTTAGTTATAATTACTACCATCTCAAATTAATAAGTCAAACTTTTCATTTTTTATTTATCTAATTTATTTAACTATGTCTGAATTATTATTTTTTAACCAATATTCTTAGCAAATTAATTAGAAAAACCCTACTTGGCAAAAAAAAAAATTAATTAGAAAAACCCATATTATATTTTTTTTAAAATGAGTAGATTATTATTATTATTATTATTATTTTTTTGGAATTGAAGTCGAAGGATCGCATTTTTAGTTTATTATTCCGTATTGTAAGAAAAAATTTAATCAATGTATAATATATTTTGAAAATAATAATACATTCATGAAGTTTATTCGCTAAAAAAATATATGAACCTCCGGGCCAAAAAAAAAGTATATATATATATATATATATGAACCGAGCAAATATATATATAGTACATTTTTGTTCAGTTTAGCATTATTTTTAGAAAATAATGATTTTAAACAAAAATAAATAAATAAATAGGGGTTAGTATGGATCATGAGGAATATAAACCAAAAAAGAACTGTAAAGGAAAATCTTCGAGACCTCTAAAAAAATATTCGAACTAGTAATGGTAGTATGGTTTAATTCCGAAGAAGTGTATGTATCCATATTGAGAATCGAACCGAACCTATTTGATAACCAAAATCAAACAGAAATAAACCCAATAAACAGTCCACTCATTTGCTCAATAATAATAATAATAATAATAGTAGTAATAATAACAAGATTTATTTACCTGAAATACCTGAATTAATTTATATGACTTGTTAGAACTAAATAACCGAACTGAAATATCATGATAATTTGGTACAAAGATTTTTAATGTTCGGTTCAGTTTTAATTCAGTTTCGATTCTTTAATTTTAAAATCTCCAAAATTTCAGTATGATTCAAGAAGTTTTAAATTTTCGACTTTATTCGAATCATGCATGCCCCTACTTGTAACTTAGTTTTTATGGGTTTAAAGGACAAGTAGATATTATTCATTGATCATGAGATTTTTATTTAAAATTGATTTTTTTTTTTCCAAAAATAATGCTGAATTGGACCAAAATGTAGTTCTTTTTTCTTTCTATAAATTAACAACTTATTAATTTATTGATTAATTAACACCTCCCTTAATTAATAATTTTTTCTTAATCTCAAGACTTGGTTAATTTCTTTTAATCCAAGACTGTTTATTTATTGAGATCGGACTGTAATACCTTTAAACAAGCATGCCAATAAAGGAGAAAAAAAATTAATGATAATAAAAAAAATTATAGTAAGATGAGGCTGTAAATGCTAATTTTAGAGGCGTGAAAGAAGAGAAAAAACTAGTGGTAGGACCAAATATGAAACCTTAAAATTTTTTTAGGTTTTTGGTTCGATTCCTGTTCATCTTGGATAATAGTAATGTTCATATAATATTTTTGAAAAAAAAAAGAAAAAAGAAAAAATAATTAAAACAATAAAATTTACAAAATTCAATAAAAAATGACTTTTATGAATTTGATTTAATTGCTTAAATTAATATTAATGTCAAAAGTTTACATCAATTGATAAAAATTAACAATTTTAACTAAAATTAATTATTCATACAAATTTTTAGATCATGTAAAACATTATGCTCATCTTTATTCTTTTCTAATTTGAATCTGATAGATATTTCACACAAAAATTTAGATTACTTTGATCATTTGGCTTTTCTAAACATTTTTTTAAACTAATTTCTAATTAATTTAGATTCCTGAGCCATATAAGATTTCAGGTCCTTTTTTATCTTCTGTCCAAAGGAAAATGAATCTTCTGCATTTCAATGCTTGCAAAGGATTTGGAAGTAATTCAAGTTATATATCAAATTCAAATATACAAGTTAGCAGTGTAACAAACAATACAAATATTGAAGTAGCTATGTCAATAACAATTGCTCAGCGACAATACTAGGTAAAATAGTTTCATTTAGAAAATAGATAAATCCATTATGAACATTAACACTATATACTTGAATCAAGAAAGATTTCAGAAATCTGAACAAATTCTTGCAAGAAATGGTTAATGTCATAAACACATCTCAATACAGATTTTTTTTTTTTTTGAGGGTAATCCCTTTTTATCTTTTTTTTTTTTATTTTTATTTTTATTTTTACTTCTCTTTATAGATTACAGACAGAAAAGATGATGAAACATCTTTTGTCAGTTATTTTCAGGACACCATTTTCAGTTTTTCTTTACCGATGGAAGTAATGCGAGTTGTAACAATAACAGGAACTTTTCACAAATTATCATTTGCAGATTCGTAAATGCAACTTCGATCAACATCAAAGCACCTTTGATGTTTTCTTTACCTATTAACTACGCAAGGCATTTTTATACTAAATTAAGTTTAAAGGCTCGGGGTATAGACTGACCTACCGAATAGAATACCAGTCCATCTCTACAGTATGTTATCCCTGTGATCAACGATGTATTGCTCTGTTTACTCATAGGAGACCCAGATTTTTCAGCTGCTGAACATGCTCAGGTGGGAGAGGTGGAGGAGACCAATCAGAACCTGTCATCTCACCATCAACGTCCTCAACAACATATTCCTAACAATGCAGATAAAATTAAGAAATCAATTCATGTTCCACTATTAATCAAAGAAAATTTGAATCCATGATGTGATGGACAACCCAGTACTGAAGAATGTAGTTCATTAAAAAAAAAAAAATTTAAGTATTGAAGAATGTTAAGTGGAAACCAAAGAGTGATTTAGTTATATAACAAAGTGAGAATGCCAACTCTCAATATAGAACAACTTTTAACTAATATCATAGGGTCAAACTTGCAAACATCATATTGCTGAAAGACCTTTGGACCTAACGATAACAGAAGACAGATTAGCCACTCACTTTTGTTAGCATCCGTTTTGCAAGTATGTGATAGTGCCGTTGCCAAATTCGCTGGCCAACCATAGTAGCTACCAAAACACTATAGAATATGCCAATCACAGTAAATAGTCCCAGGACAATCAAAGCCATTATAAATAACAGTGGTAGCCCTGCTTCACCGGCACCACCCAAGCAACCACATTCACCAGCTGCACTTGCACAGCTTTCAAAGCAAGTGGTACAGTCAGTCCACATGCAAAGAGTTCCAGGTAAATGACAGTCGGCACACATTCTACAAAAACAAGAATAGCAAATGGATAACCCAAATCAGCACTACTAGCTAAATTGAATAACCACAGCTTAGTAAAATATAGGATGAAAAAAATCTGCGAGCAAGCATTATTCATGTTGCTTATGTACTTGCAATATGAAAGCATTTTGTATGAATAGACTTTAGCATCAAGGTTTAATGGATTCCCATCCCATATCAAACCATGGCTCAAAGATTAGAATTCATCTAATATCCACACATTCCTTTGGCACTTCATTTTATTATCTGCTTAATAATCCAGTATAAGATGGCACAAAGACAAATTTCAAGGTACATTGCTGTGTTAGCGAGATAAAAAATGATCCTCCTCTCCAAGCATCAAACTTTACAACACAGGAGGGACAAGGAAGAAGAGAAAGAAGGGCAAACCAATTTAGCCAGAACAGTCCGTAACTTCTAATTGCACATTTGAGGAATAATTGAGTAGATAAAACTATTAGATCATTTTAAAGGTTAATTCAATTCGCTAGAAAGACCCTCCACCATTTCCTCTTGATTAATAGGATTCAAAATAGGCAAGCAAAGCATAAATGAAATGTTAATGCAAATAGATGATGAAATATAGAGTACAAGAACTAACAATAATACATGCATAATAGTGATTATCGTATACCTCTAAGTTAACAAGAAGGGAGGGGTTACCTTTATGGGCAGGTAAAAGATCAAAGAATTTTTTATAGTACGAACAATTTGCTAACACTTAAGTCGCTTGACAATGTTTTCAAGATTATTCAACATTTAAGAAGCCATTTAAATTTCCGCATTCCTTCCATCGAACATTCAGAAACAATGACAAAATAAATCTGGCTCAAAATATGTATGATTATCATTATAGTTTACCAAGCAAAAACCAATTTAGTGTGTTTGATATTGATGTTAGGATGCTTTTAAAAAACTGCTTTTTGATTGTACAAGGCATAGCAAATCATGTTTTTGGAAAAGTTGGATTTTCTAGCTTTTTTCAAAGCATGGTCTACCAAAAGCAGTTAAAAAAATTTCAAAAAACTAAAAAATAATTCAAAACACAGTTTTCAAAATCAGGTCAAAACTCAAACCCCAAATGGAGCATTAATTGCTCCAAGTATCAAGCTCCCAAAAGAAATTCTAAATCTTAATATTCTCATAGCTCTGAGGATCAAACCAGATGTGCAACTATATCATCAGCTTTTGAAATAATAAACAGCAGAGGATACCCAGGCTGACAGCAACAAAGACATAATTCTCGACAAGGCTGAGCCAAATCACTGCGAACTCTTCGATCATAACAAGTAATGAAGCACCCAGATAGCCCCAGCAAAGCAAAAAACAACAGCGCTCCTGTGCAACAACACAATCATGTAAAGATGCCATCCACAAAAGAAAATTTTTTAAAGATAATACATTAATCCTTACAATTAAGAAATACATAATATTGTTCTATCTTAACCTAGATTACAAATTTTAATGGATAATTTCTAAATTAGCAACCACCGCGAGATTTAATCCATTCATCAAAAATAGAAAAGATATAAATATCCACCGAGAAAAAACAACTGTTGCAGTCAGCTCAAAGGTGAGATAAAACAGAGCACAACTAGATAGCCATGTGAACATAAACTTTCTGTTAGGCTGAAAGGTAAATTCCCATAAAAACCAAAATTAAGCCAACTATGATCTATAGTAATGAGCATTGGACAGTACAAAAAATAGTAAGTCCACAGAATTAGCACAGCTGAGATAAAAATATTAAGATGGATGTGCACAAATCCCAGAAAGGAGCAAAAAGGAAATAAAGGCATTTGTAGAAGGGTAGAGGTGTTACCAATTAAAGATATGTAGGGCACAGTCATCTGAAATAGTTAAGCCATATCTGACATAGATATATGGATGCACAAGTGCAAAAGTAAATTTGCACAGAAGAAAGGATAAGAAGAGAATTAAAAGAAAATATGATATGATATAAGGACAGAAGCTGTTTTAATTGATTTTGTATCACAGCAACTCGATAGAAAGTTTAGTTGTAAACAAAACATTTGAAGCAAAAAAATTCACATCGCAAGCATTTAAAAATATTTGAAAGTAGATCACATGAACAAACAAGAAAGTCTGTCAACAAGGGTTGATCTTCTTAGGATGTCACTTTTGTCGCTTTGTACAGATGGCAAATAAATTATAAAAAAAAAAAATGAGGTGGACTGTGATACTAATGTCCATGTTTTGACAAGGGATGTTAAAAACACCTGTTTCTCTCTCTTGCATAACTAGTTTGCATGAAGAACAAAATAAAAAAGAAAAGGATAAAATAAAATTGAAAAGGGTGAGACAAGCGTGTTATGCAATGCATGCCATGATCTGCCAAACAGGGGAGGGGGCAATAGCCACCTCTGCCTCAATTCAAAAAGCCATTACGGCCTCTAGTGAAAAGAGAGAGAGAGAGAGAGAGAGAGAAGGTTTTCCTTACATGAAGAGGGAAGGATAGTAGCCACCTCACTACTTGACAAAACATATTATAAGGAGAACAGAAAAAGGGAAAAGAGAAACAAATAAAAATGAAGACAAATAAATGAAAAGTACCAAGAAGTAGAGCTGTACAGCATCTTCATTTAAGAAGCTAGTAATGCATAAGAAATTCAGGTAGAATAAGCCAGTAGGCAGTAACACATAATCAATACTAGCAAGTGCAGAATTTAATTAATTCTAGCAAGCACAAAAAGTGACAAAAAAAGGGAATGGCTTACACAAGGATTCACCTTCAGCAAACCTATGTGTTTTTGAATACCATGTTTTCTACTGTGACTTAATAAATGTTGCAACCGTCCTGTTTTATTTCTCATCTTCAATTTTGTAGTTCCCTACACAATTCTACGCCAAAAATTTTAAACTTTTTGGTCAAATTTAAGGGAGTTTCTAACTCCATATCCTTTAAAAGGCCATCTTTTAGTTATTTAAATCTGGAATTTCTGATTCCTTATTTCCAATTCACGGATTTTTTAAAACTTCATAATCAAATTCATGGAGTTTCTAACTCCATCTTTAAAATTATTCATTCGAAAAACTTAAGTCCCTTTTTTTTTTTTTTTTTTTGAATTTCTGATTCCAATTTAAATCACAGGTCTTCAAAGTCCATTAAAATCAAGCCTAAAATAAGTTAATTAAATTGAGTCTTTGACTAAAATAAATTACCTTAATCAACTCAACAATAGATATAATTTAGAATTTTTTTGAAGAAGCCTTCAACTCAATAAAACTAGAAGAAACTTCAAAATTAATTTGTATTTGTCTAACTTAAAATCAAATGGATATATTAAAGATTGAATCGTTGATTCATACATCCATGAAGTCCTAAAATTCAATCAAAGGAACTTTTAAGTCAAATTAAAAATACAGAACCACAATTAATTTGATTCCATAAATGGATGTGTAGGCAACGTAAATCTAAAATTTGGTGCAGTCACGAACAAAAACTTTGATTTACTTGACTCAAAGTCAAACTTAAGAAAATCAAATCAACCATAAATGTTAACTGATTCCTTTTTCTGTTTTGACCTGAAGTGAAACCAAAGTATTTAATTAATCTAGAAAGGTTAACCAAATTTACTTAAATAACAATTCAATTAGCCTAAAAAGGTTAATTAAAATTCTTTCAAACTACAAATGACTTGATCCCTCTCAAGGGTACACAGGCAGCTGGGCTGTCCCATCAAAGCTGCCCCATCCATGAATGACAATTCAATTAGACTAAATACGCTAAATAAAATTCTTTTGAACTATAAGTGACTTTATCCCTCTCAAGGGTACATAGGCAGCTTGGTTGTCCCATCCAAAGACAGTTCCAATTCTAAAATCGACCCTAAAATTTTTAAAAAGACTTCAATGATAATAGCTATAGTTAGAACCAAAGTGTTTTTCTTTGTAACAAATGGTTGTAATTAAGGGTTACAATTATTATGATAGGAACCTAGCTACAATAATAAAAGCTTGTGTTAGTGACATACAAGCAAAATTATGTTAATTCAATTTCTTAGTTGTTTCAAATATGTTAATTTGTAATTTTTGGTGAACAAAAAACGAAATGGCAAAGTAAGACCCATATAACTGACCCCAACTAATATTTGATATGTAGCATAGTTGACTTAGTAGACCCCAAAGTTTTGCACCTCTATGTGGCACGAAAACTATTTAGGAGGGGAACTATAAAGTTGTAACCATGAAATACTCAAGGCATTTTTCTGCACCATTAAAAAGCCAATAACAAGGCAATGAAAAGATCCATAAAGACAAGTCTCTTTACTGATAAGACTTCAGATATACAAAATTAAGATGAAAAGTGCCACCCACCAGGAGAATAAAAATGAGAAGTATTGGGATAAATATAGCTCGAGTTCTTGAGATTTACCACAAATGTAATAGAAGCTAAGCTCACTATCAAATCCCCATGCATGGCGAAGCCAGGACTGCTGATAACTATCAATTAAATACACCAAATATGCAAGTGAGGCAATTACCTGCATACAAAGAACATAAAGATATAACATCGAATTTTCTGAACAGTGCAAGGAAACAAGAGAAGAAAATTTAAAAAAAAAAATTAAAATGTAAAAGTAGTAAAACTAGGGAACTGATGACCTACTAGCTGAACGGCCAGAAATATAAATGCAATGTCTCTAGTAACAAAGAACCGAAATTTCAGAGTTCGCCATTTCCTATCAGCAGCAACATGAACTCTCAAATGGTAAGGGGCCTTGCAGGTTGTGCAATGAGCAAATGCAAACCCTTCCTGCAAAAATAAAAGAGAGATGATTGCCAAAAATTGGGAAGCAATTGCAAAAGATCAAGACATGACTCAATAGCTGTTTAACTCCATTCCCAAAGTAAATGGGCATGCATGTCAAATTAACTTGTTAGATTGGCTAAAACAAACACCTTATGGTAAAAGCATCAACTTTTTCTTCATCTACTATCAATTGTCTATGGAAACTCAAGATGGTCCTATAAACATATCAAAAACCATCTATACCCTGCCTCCAGATTCATGCTGTCCAATATATATTACATTCATGCAAAACAGCGTATCCATATCAAGTATGTATATAAAGTCTCCATAAGGCAAGCTCAGACTTCCAAGACATCATCTCAATCAATAAATCACATTTATTCATTTTGCATGAATGTAATATATATTGGACAGCAAAAATAATGGATGCAACATTGAAGTGCACAAACACATGACATAGTCCCATTACAATGCAAGTGCCTCTTAAACAGATAATTCTGCTTCAAGTATTACCAAAGAAGATGTTACTAGAAAGAAAATTTGTTGCTAGTTTAACAACATAGACCCATAAGTACATGCTCCGGGACATCAACTTTGATCGACACCAATTGACTGTTCATTGGCCTCTCAAGAGGGCTTCAGTCTGATTCAGACTCACGTCACAAAATGCAGTGGCATGGAATGCAAGCAACAGTGGATGATCTGTAACATGGTACACCTATATTACTAAGCTCATACAAGAAATTATAATTACTAATTTAGGAGTCAAGGTAAAGAAAATGAGGACGGCGACCATACCCTCACAGCTCGCCAATGGTCCAAACATTCCCGATGTACATACTTTGATGTTCCTTTGCATTTGCATGGTGCGATAAAATCCCTACCTAAGGGGGAAAGGCATGAAATAAATGTGATCAGCCTGAAATGTTCAAATGAAACTTGAGGTCCAAAGCCTATTCATAGAGCATATAAAACAAAATTATAAAACAGAAACAACTAAAATATTGTTTGCACTCTGAAGATGAAAACAAATCATAAAGCTCTGATGCTGACCAATAAAAAACTGAGACACATAATGGTCATAATCAATTCTTGGCCATAAAAGATCATCATCTTAGTTAACAAAATCTTTTACATTTGAACAGAAACAAAATCAACATAAATCATAATTGAAGACTTTAAGTGTGTCCCCATTGCAAAAAAAAAAAAAAAAAAAAAAAAAAAAAAAAAAAAAAAAAGGAGGCAATACAAAAGAAAACTGACAAAGAAAATGGCAAAAAAAGCTTCAAACTCAAGTGATATCATTTCCTTCATATTTTCCACTGTAGATATAAATGATAATAATAAAAATAATCATTATAATCATAAAAAGATTGCAACTTTCAGAAAGAAAAATACCAATTCTAACACTTATCAATCTAAAAATTTCCCACATTTTCTACAATCCACATGTTTGAGTAGAAAATCAAAAAGGTTAAAACTTTGCCTGGTTTCCTATTTACCCACACAAGAAAAAAAGCAGTAAAAGTAGAAGAATGAGACGAAATTTGTGTAACCTAATCGAAAAAATATAAGGGTTTTAGGGAAGGAACAAAAATTACCATCGGTTTCAAGGCAAATTCGGCACTGAATTTGCTCGCCGGGGCCGGCCTCGAGGTCGATCTCACTGGGCTCGGCGATCGGAGAAGGGGGGATGAGAGGGGAAGAACCAACATCATCAGCCATTAGAATTTGAGCCAGAGAGAGAGAGAGAGGGAGGGAGGGATTAATTAAAAAAAATTAGAAAATAGAATGAGAAATTAAAGAAGATTTCATGTATAAATTGGATAAAAGTAAAGAATTTTGAGAGTGTAGTCTCCGAATTGTGTTGTTGTGTTGTGTGTAAGTTTAAGGAGTCGTGGAAGAAATGGAAAGAAACAGAACACGAGTGTGAAATAACAAATTAACTATGGTTGAATTTGTGTTTTATCAATAGTTTTCATACCCGGCCCAAACTTAGAATAGGTGCCAACATAGAGTCATGAGTAAATAAATTTAATCAGAATTAAATTGAAGGTTAATCTAAAGTAATTAAATTAATAATATATATTTACTTGGTGTATAATATTATTTATTTTTTATTTTTACGATTATAAAATTAAATTATTAAGAAAATGATTAAAATATAATATTTAAAATGATTAACATACAATGTTTAAATGGTGATTTGAAATTATTTTTTATTTAAAGGTCATGAATTTAACATTCATGATTTTCATAAAAAAAAAAAATTCAACACTCATAACTAATTTGAGTCATTAAATCAGACTAATTTATAGTTCGATTCCTAATTAAACTGATTAAATCGTCCGTCCTAACAACATAGGTTTTACCCCCCCCCCCCCCCCCCCCAAATGTCCATTTCTTTTTATTTTTTATTTTTTTTTATGTCATTCCTTTCACCATTCGTAACTCTTTGTCATGGCTCATAGAGTAAGAGTTTACAATTTATTTATTATAAAATTAAAAATTTTATATATGAATTATTAATATATTATAATTTCTAATAGTCTATTTTTTTTAAAAGCATAGGGAAGAAAGAATCATATTTATTACTATATACTAAAACAATTGATACTGTATTATTAGGCTAATACATGTTAAAATCTGATAAAATAAATAATTTTTCAAAATAAAAACTCATTAAATTAAAATAATTTTTTAAATCATTATCTAAATTAAAATAATATCGAAATTGTGTTGTTGGATGAGAAGGTATGTACTTCATATACAATAAATATATATATATTTTTTCTGATATTAATTTTTATTTTTTTAAAACATTAAATATGTGTAACAAGTCAATAACCCAATTGTTATATCAAGTCTAGATAAATTTTTAACTTTACAACCTGAAACTTTATAGCATGGAAAAGAGAATAAGACAAATAGAAAAATAGTATAATTTTTAAAATCAATTTATTTGTCTATATCCATGTTATAAATTTATGATTTTTCTATTTATCTCAATTACAGAATATGAGATTGAATAATCCATTCATATGTATGCTCAAGATTTCATTGTTCTTAATTTTGTAGATAATATTGTTTTTCAAAGCACATGATTGTATGGTTCACGTATCAACAATTATCATTCAAATCAAAGCATAAAGTGCTCAAGGAATGTAATGATGGAAATGGCAAACAATAATCCATCTATATTGAATCAATTTGCAAATGGTAATAAAATATACTTGATAATTCTAATATGCTTTATTTTTCAATTTGCATAGATTTACTATTTATTTAAGGAGTATTTTTTTAAAATAAAATTCTAAGATTTCTTCTCTAAAGTAGTTTCGTACATTATAAAATAAATTTTATTTGTGTATAAAGTATTTTTCTACTGTCAAAAAGTATTTTTCAGCTATCTAATTATCCTATGAATATTGATTTTACTTCTAATTTTATGTTAGAATCTATCAACAAAATTAGCACAAGTGAGAAATCTATTAGAGTAAAAAAGAATTCAAGAATGCATCTGAGTGACATTTCAAATGATAATTTATTTCATTCTCTTTAATTTTTTTTAAAAAAATATAATTGCTTATGCTAATAGAATTTAAAATTTTGGTGTAGTTTGTTCAAATCTTAATTCAACTTTCAATGAGGTTGATATTAGTCGTATTCATATGGATAATGATTTAGAAGATACCAACAACAATATATCTGAAGAAGGTATGAAGTATTAGTAAGTACAAGTATTATTTAAAGTTTATGTATAAAGTTTTAAAATAAGATAAAAAGTTTTGTCCTAATAGTTTCTTATACGAGAATTATATATAATTACAACTTATTACAAATAGATTTGTCCTAATAATATTTTTCTTAAACTTTTATTTAGGTGAAATGGATGTTGATGTTCATTGTTCTTATGATGGTAAATTCTTAATTTTGCTTATCATTTGGCATATGAATTTTTTCTATAATTTTATTTTCTATTGTATTTTATGTATGATATCAGTTTAAATGTATCAAAAATCAGATTATTGGGACATCAGTGACCCAAAATGGGAATATTCGTCATGTAATGTGTTAATGTGGTATCATGAAAGAATAAAAAAGAACCGAAATAGCAAAAAATCAGAATTCTCAATGTGTTGTGCTGGAGGAAAGGTGCAACTGCCTTTGTTGAAAGAACCACCCCATATTTCAAAAGATCTTCTTTATGGTTCTGATCATAGAAGCAGACATTTCATTGACAACATTTGTGCATACAGTTTGATGTTTTCTTTTACATCAATGGGTGGGAAGATCGATTCATCACTCAACAATGGAAATGGTCCTTGTGTGTTTA
>CATKHJ010614737.1:0-21011 GCA_949750685.1 Vernicia montana
GTTTAGTATTAGATTTGCCAAACTAATCTTTATCTTCAAAATAAACCAAAAACCTAGTCCCCGAATCCTCTTTGGTAAATCGAGGGCTAGTGCACTTTTCCTTGGGATAAATAATTGGAGTCAATCTTTATCTTCAAAATAAACCAAAAACCTAGTCCCCGAATCCTCTTTGGTAAATCGAGGGCTAGTGCAGTTTTCCTTGGGATAAATAATTAGAGTCATTAATGGGTTTATACCTTATATTTTCCTAAAATAAAAATAAAGTAAGGTGGCGACTCTAAATCAATTTTCAAAATCAATCAATCTGAGCTCGGGGGCTCCATCGTGAGTTCAAACCCAAATGAGCATTTTGATTCCTTTAGCGGATCAGACCGGTGCTCGGGCGAGACCTCACAAGTATCTACCTCAAATGAAGGTGAAATTATGTGTTGTGAAGCAACGACGACTTTAGAGAGCAGAAAAAGATTTGCTGATGTATGGCTCATTGATTTTGGAGCCTCATTTCACATGACCTCTCGAAGAGAATGGTTCCATCATTATGAACCTGTCTCTGGAGGATCTGTATATAGTTGCAATGATCATGCCTTGAAGACGGTATCGAAACCATCAAGTTGAAGTTGCATCATGGTACAATTTGCACTGTTCGAGAAGTGCAACATGTGGAAAGCCTGAGGAAGAACTTACTGTCATTAGATCAGCTGGACGACCTTGACTGTAAAGTTTTAATTGAAAAAGGGATCATCAAAGTGATTCGAGGCGTGCTTGTACTTATGAAGGGAGAAAAGGTTGTTGTCGGACTGTACATGCTGGAGGGAGAGACTTTGCTAGAAGGAGAGACATCAGTTGCTTCAAATAGTTCAAGTGAAAGATCTGCAACAGCGTGGCATCAAAAACTTGGGCATATGTCTGAGCAAGGAATAAAAATTCTTGCAGAGCAAAATCTACTTCCATGACTTACTAAGGTGTCCTTACCTTTCTGTGAGCATTGCATGACAAGTAAGCAGCACAGTTTGAAATTTAATAGATCAAGTTCTAGAAGTAAAGAAATTCTAGAGCTGATTCACTCTGATGTATGGCAAACACCAGTTCTGTCCCTGGGAGGAGCAAAGTACTTTGTGTCATTCATAGATGATTATTCCAGAAGATGTTGGGTGTATCCTATCAAAATGAAGGCATATGTATTTCCAGTCTTCAAAATGTACAAAGCATGGATGGAGCTTGAATCTGGGAAGAAGATCAAGTGTCTGAGGTCAGATAATGGAGAAGAATATACCAACAAGGAGTTTGCTGAGTTTTGTGATCATGAAGGCATTAAAAGGCAATTCACTACAACATACACTCCTCAGTAGAAATGGAGTGGCAGAGCGGATGAACAGAATCTTGTTAGAAAGAACAAGAACAATGTTGGGAGTTGTAGGCTTGGAAAAACAATTCTGGGCAGAAGCAATCAATACCGCCTGTTATGTGATAAATTGGGCCCCATCAACTGCAATTGAGTTGAAGACACTGATGGAGATGTGGACTAGGAAGCCAGTGGATTACTCAAACCTTCATATATTTGGAAGTCCAGTGTATGTGATGTATAATGCCCAAGAAACCACAAAGTTGGATCCAAAATCCAGGAAATACCTATTTTTGGGGTATGTTGACAGAGTAAAGGGGTATCGCTTGTGGGATCCCATTACTCACAAGGTTATTGTCAACAGGGATGTTATCTTCACATAAGATAAACTACATAAAGAAGAAGGTGATGATAACACTGTTGTGAACCCTAAATTTTGCACCGTTTGAACCCTCGGACATGCAAATAAGTCTCGAAAGCTGAAACGGGCAAGAAAGGGTCAAAAAATCAGAAGAATAGGGCCCGTCTGACCTGGGTGACCGTATAGGGTCCCCTAGGAACCGCACATGGCCTGTGCTATTTTGCACAGGGCGTGTGCGGTCCTGCTGTGCGGTCATGGCCTGCCCTGTGCGGTCCAGATTGATCCTTGTGCGGTCCCAGAATGGTTGTGTGCGGTTTTGGGTGTTTTGTTCAGTTTTCCCACATTGAAAAATGTGAGAAATGTCCCCCCCTCCCCTTTCTACCTATATAAACCCTTCATTTCTATTCATTTCTACACAACTTAACACACTTGACTAGCCAAAATCAAACCTAATTATTTAAAAGCTAGCATTTTTAAAGGCTTGGTTCAAAAGAGCTACCTTTTAGTTCAAAAGTTTTCTCTTTTTGGGTGGTTGTTTGTGGGTTCTCTTAAGCCAGTTCGAGGGAGTCCTAAGAGTCGTCCTTGTAGCCATTTGGAGGCTTTGGTTCCTCCAAGTCAAGTCAAGGTGGAATTGCGATCCGGTCGCCCGCTCCGTCCGTACGTCCCCAAGCCTCGTCTTCAAAAGGTATTTATTTTCTTCCTTTTTCATTTGTTTATTTGTTTGTTTGTTTTGAAGTTTTGTTTTGCTTCTTTATTGCTTTGTTGGTTTTTTTTTCTTTTAGCTTAGTTTCTTTTTATTGCTTTATTGTTATTTCCCTTTGCATGTTCCCCTTTTCTTTATTTCCCTTTCTTTTAAGTTCTTTTATCCTAGATTAGTCATTGCTTTCCCCTTTTCCTTAATATGATCCCCATCTCTTCAATTCCTTTCTTTTAATCGCTTTAAAAGGCATGTTAATTAAGAACTGAAATAATTAACTTGTTCCGATCATTTCTTGCTTGTTAATTAAAACTGACCTAATTAACAACTCGGTAATCAAATCTGTTTGATTAAAATCAACCAACTAACCTTTAATCAATGAACTGAAACATGATAAAAGGTTCAGGCTAAAACAAACTTCCCTTCGCAAGAAGGCGAACTACGTGAATTTTGATTCCCATTCGAAGGGATACGTAGACATGCTTGTTTAAAAAGCATCAAATCCAATTAAAATGAATCTTCTTCTTTCACTTTCTTTTGTGCATTTTGTGCTTTCTTTCATTCTTTTCATTTACTTTTGTTATTGGATTTAATTTTGGGGAATGTGTTGCTTTCCTAGAATCCCATATGGGCTAGAGAAAGTATCCCCTATTTTGGTTTATTTTGTAAATTTAAGATTTTTATTTGCTTTCTGTATTTAATTTCTTTATTACTTTCAATTTCTTTATTGCTTTATCGCTTTGACTCATTCATAATTATTCATTCATTTAATTGTTCATGAAATTCATTTTAAGTCATTAAGTATTAAATTTGTCAAACTCATTTTAATTAAATAAACCGAAAACCTAGTTCCCGAATCCTCTTTGGTAATCGAGGCTAGTGCACTTTTTCTATTAGACAATAATTGGAGTCAATCAATTGGGTTTTTCCTTTAAATTTTTCCAAATAAAATAAAATTAAGGTGACGACTCCTAAAATGCTTTTCAAAGATCAACCAATCCGAACTCGAGAGTTCCATCGTGAGACCAAACTCGAATGAGCATTTTGATCCCCTCTAGCGGATTGGACCGGTGCTCGAGCGAGGCCTCACAACTGTGAAAGAACAGAGACTACAGTGGTACAGGTGGAAAAAGAGTCTAAACAAAAGGATTCTTCTAAAGCAGCACCAGAGCATGAGGAACAGGAACCAGTTGTACCCGAAGAGCCAGAAATTCAACGGTCAAATCATTTGAGGAAACAATCAGATTGGCACTTGAAATATGTTATGAAGAGTAATGTTGCATACTGTCTTCTAACTGAGGATGAGGAGCCATTAACTCTCCAATAAGCAATGAATAGTTTATATGCATCTCAGTGGATAGCAGCAATGCAAGAGGAAATGGAAGCTCTTCATAAAAATAAAACTTAGGAACTTATGTCGTTATCACAAGGAAGAAAGCCCATTGGAAATAAATGGGTGTATAAGATCAAGCGTAACAACGATGATCAAGTGGAACGGTATCGTGCTAGACTGGTGGTAAAAGGATATACTCAGAAAGAAGATATTGACTTTAATGAGATATTTTCCCCAGTGGTTTGACTTATAATAGTCAGAGTAGTCCTGGCAATGTGTGCTACATTTGACCTACATCTTGAGCAGTTAGATGTGAAAACTGCTTTTCTTCATGGAGATCTTGAAGAAGAAATATATATGCTCAAACTAGAATGATTTGAAGAACATGGAAGGAGAACTTGGTTTGCAGGTTGAACAAATCTCTATATGGTCTCAAACAGGCGTCGAGGTGTTGGTATAAGAGATTTGATTCCTTCATTATGAGCCTTGGATACAACAGATTAAATGCAGACCCTTGTGTCTACTTCAAGAGGTTTGGTGATAATGATTTCATCATTTTGTTGTTGTATGTTGATGACATGTTGGTAATAGGCCCCAACAAAGCTCATATCAAAGAACTGAAGGCTCAGTTGGCTAAGGAGTTTGAAATGAAGGACTTGGGACCAGCAAACAAGATTCTAGGGATGCAAATTCACCGAGACAGAAATAATAGAAAGATTTGGCTTTGTCAAAAGAATTATTTGAGGAAGATCTTGCGACGCTTCAATATGTAAGATTGTAAACCAATTTCTACCCCACTTCCTATTAATTTCAAATTATTCTCCAAGATGAGTCCTAGCAGTGAAGTAGAGAGGATAGAGATGTCTCGAGTACCGTATGCATCAACAGTGGGAAGTTTAATGTTCACTATGATTTGTACAATACCAGACATTACACATGCAGTGGGAGCGGTTAATCGATACATGGCGAATCCTGGTAGAAAGCATTGGAATGCTGTAAAAAAGGTCCTGAGATATATTAAAGGGATCACATATGTTTCATTATGTTATGGAGGATCAGACTTTATTGTCAGAGGATATGTTGACTCAGATTATGCAGGTGATCTTGACAAAAACAAATCCACCACTAGATATGTGTTTGTTCTTGCTAACGGAGTTGTAAGCTGGGTTTTGAAAATGCAGTCAGTTGTGGCTACGTCAACAATAGAAGCAGAATATGTAGCAGCTACACAAGCTAGTAAAGAAGCGGTATGGTCGAAAATGGTAATGGAAGAACTCGGGCATAAACAAGAAAAAATTTCTCTGTTTTGTGACAGTCAGAGTGCCTTGCATTTGGCAAGGAATCCAGCTTTTCATACAAAGACAAACATATCAGAGTTCAGTACCACTTTGTTCGTGAGAAAGTGAAAGAAGGAACAATGGATATGCAGAAAATTCATAGAAAGACAACCTAGCAGATTTTATGACAAATGCGGTCAATGCCGATAAATTTATTTAGTATTGATCCTCTAGTGGCCTAGCAGAGACATAAGCAATAGGGATGACAAGGTAGAAAGAATGGTGTGAAAATTGATTAATTCTCAATCAAATCTTTAAGTGGGAGATTGTCAAAATTAGCTCAACCACCTACCATTAATTTGTCAAAATTAGGTAAGGTGGATGGCCAAAATTAAGGAAATTTTTGTTAAAATTGTTGGTTCTTTGCCTATATAAAAGCTAGAGTTTCAAGCTTAATATGCATCCCATTTTGAGAGAAAATAGAGAGTTTGAGAGATAAAAATATTTGAGTATGTTTCTCCTATTTTAAAAGAGAGAAATTAATTTATTTTCTACTTATAAAATAGAGAGAGGTTGTATTGTTGTAACTCCTATTATTTTCTCATAGTGAAATTCTTCTATTATTGCCCGTGGTTTTTACCCTAATTTATTTGGGATTTTTCACGTAAAATCTGTGTGTCCAAATCATCTTTATTATTTTCTCAAATTATTAGCTGCAATATTACTCTAATCCGGTATCAATTTCCGCAACAAGTTCCTCCTTTTTTAGAAACTAATTAAATAGTCATGAGTTTTGTCTCCATCAAATCCTTTAGTCCTTCATTCAATTTTTATATTTTTCCCTTTAATAATAAAAGTATTTTTGAGAATTCACTTTATAAATTTGTCCTTTTTCCACTTGCTAAATTTATTATTATTATTATTTTGTCTCTATACAATCAACAAGTGGTATCAGAGTTGAAAAATTAAGACTATGCTTTGTTGTTACAATTTTGACTGATTTTTCACATCATAGAAAATTTTCTCAAAATTTTTTTATTGTAAATAGTACCCTGAGGTACTGTACAATTTGACACTATTCAGGATACGTGTACTATTCATATATATCATAGCCTAGCTGAAAATAAGTGTGGTAGTGTGAAAGTGCATGTCTAGGAAAAGTTCTGGCTAAGGAAAGACTTGGTATTTAAGTGTGTCCATTGTGACCCACCTCTCTTTCCTAGGGACTTACTTAGTGTACTGTTCACAGATTACAATCATTGTTCCAGTATACAATACTATTCATGTGAATTAGTAATTTCGACATTTGCATACAAAGCAATTGTACATGGGAGATTTTGCTCGTGCACAGTTTGAAACTGTGAAGTTCATCGGTTTGGAACCACACTTACTTGGTTAATCGCGAGGCTGCTAACACCAAGTCACGATGGCAGAATCAAGCAATGTCAGTGTTATTAAAAAATTAAATAATAATAATTATAACATGTGGAAGACATGCATGGAGTCATATTTGCAGGGTCAAGACCTCTAGGAGGTTGTTGTTGGGACAGAGACTACACCACCACCACCAAAAGATGATGCCGGTAATCTTAGAAAATTGAAGATTAAAAGTTAGGAAAGCCATGTTCGCCATAAAGACTACTATTGAAGAAGAAATGATGGAGCACATCAGGGAAGCTGTCACACCCAAACAAGCTTGGGATTCTCTTGCTTTGCAGTTTGCAAAGAAGAACGACACAAGACTCCAACTGCTTGAAAATGAACTAATGTTTATCTCACAATGGGATATGACAATTAGTCAATATTTTATCAAGGTGAAGTCTTTATGTAGAGAAATTACTAAGTTGGATGAGGCATCCAAAATTGTCAGTGAGCGAGAAAGGCGAATCATCATACATGGCCTACGACCTGAGCACAGGGGATTTATTACTGTAATTCAAGGTTGGCCCACACAACCTTCAATTGAAGAATTGGAAAATTTGTTGGCAAGTTAAGAAACTCTAGCAAAGCAAATGGCTGGAGTGTCTTTGAATACTGAAGAAGTTGCACTCTTCACCAACAAAAGAAAAAATCAACCTCGTGGTCAGAATGGAGGGAAGACACAAGGGAATCCTCAATCAAGGGGAGCTTAGTAGAAGCAACACCAATATAATGGACAATCTAAAAAGTCCAGACGTCAAAATGGCGAGTGTTTCAATTATGGCAAGAAGGGACATTACGCAAGGGATTGCTAGTCTAAAAAGAAATCAATTGAAAGCAATACAGCAACAGTAAGCAATCATCACCAAGATGAACCTGAGTGGGATGTTGAAGCATTATTTATGACTCTATACACTATGCAAGAGGAGGAGTATTCCAATTCAGAAGTTGTAGAAGTTCCTAGCCTCATGGCAACTGCAATGGAGGAGCAGGCCTCTAGTGCTTCTACTTCTCATAAAGTTAATTATGAGAAGGATTGGATCTTTAATTCAGGATGTTCCAGTCATATTATGGGAAATAAAGAAAAGCTCTGTAATGTTTCAGAGTATAAAGGCAAGCGAGTGGTGGTGACTGCAAATAACTCGCGACTACCAATCACTCATGTTGGTGACACGGTGATTGATTCATGTCTTAATCAGAAGCAAGTGCAACTGGAGGATGTCTATCAAGTATTTGGGATGAAGAAGAATCTTATGTCAGTTTCACAACTTATAGATTCTGGCAAGTTTGTTGTGTTTGGCCCAAATGATGTTAAGGTTTGTCAACAAGTCAAAATAATTGACACGCCGATAATGGAGGGACAAAATGTGGACTCCATGTATATTATGCTAGCAGAGGAGGCTTATGTTGACAAGACAAAAAGCAATGAGACAACTGATTTATGGCATACACGGTTAGGACATGTCAACTATCACAAG
This sequence comes from Vernicia montana, assembly GCA_949750685.1. NCBI lineage: Eukaryota > Viridiplantae > Streptophyta > Magnoliopsida > Malpighiales > Euphorbiaceae > Vernicia > Vernicia montana. The sequence continues at coordinate 7,908 of CATKHJ010614737.1, forward strand.
TTGAAGATGATGATGAACAATTCTTCATTAAGAAGACTACCTAATCTTAATGTTCGCACTGACATGGTCTGTGCTAGATGTCAATACAAAAAAGCACATCAGCTGCCGTATGAGGAGTCATCATTCAAAACTAAACAACCATTAGAATTGATCCACTCAAATGTATTTGGAAAGGTGAAGCAATCCTCAGTCAATGGTATGCACTATATGGTGATATTCATTGATTACTATTTAAGGTACGTCTTGGTGTATTTCATGAAAGAAAAATTTGAAACTCTTGCAAAGTTTAAAGAATTTAAGTTGATGGTTGAAGGTGAAGTTGGAATGAAAATTCAATGCCTTCTTACTGATAATGAGGGAGAATACATGTATGATGAGTTCTCTAATTATCTTCTTCAATGCAAGATTCGACGACAGTTGACTTGTCCAAACTCACCACAATAAAATGGTATTGCAGAAAGGAAGAACAAACATCTTACAGAAACATGTCGGAGTATGTTGCATGCTAAAAATGTTCCTAGTAGATTTTGGGCGGAATGCATGAGAACAGAAGCTCACATAATCAATAGACTTCCACAACCAAATATGGGATTCATGTCTCCATTTGAGAAGCTGTGGAAGCTAAAACCTACAGTGAGCCATTTCAAAGTATTTGGTTGTGTTTGCTACGTATTTGTTCTTGATCATCTATGTAGCAAGTTTGACAAAAAGGCTATCAGGTGTATCTTTATGGGCTATGATGAAAATAGAAAAGGTTAGCGTTGTTGTGATCCTACAACTAGAAAATGTCATGTCTCATGGAATGTTGTGTTTGACGAGACATCATCTTGGTGGACACCAGAATATGTTGTACTTCCTCAATCCAAAGAAGTAGAACAATTGCAAGAAAAGGAGAAGGCAAAAGAAGTCCAACAAAATTTAGAGATTGCAATACAATCTCAATATGAAGAGACACCATGGAAGACAGATGTCTATTAGGGAACAAAATTGGAGAATCAACCAGTAGAAGAGATGCTGGAAGAACAACCACCACAATTGAGAAGATCAACCAGGTTGAAAAAGCAAAACCCTAAGTATGCCAATATTGCATTAATGGAAGAAGAAAGGGAGCCAACATCTTATGAAGAGGCATCGCAGAAGGTTGAATGGAGAAAATCCATGGAAGAGGAGATCAAAACTCTTACTGAAAATCAAACTTGGGACTTAGTTCCAAAGCCCAAGGATGTAAAACCCATATCATGCAAATGGCTGTATAAGATCAAGACTCATCCATATGGTTCAATCAAAAGGTTTAAGGATCGATTAGTGGCACGTGGTTTTTCACAACAGTATGGACTAGACTATGATGAGACATTTAGTCCAGTAGCCAAGATTGCAATAGTTTGTGCTCTGCTGGCACTCAAAACAATTAAGTCATGGAATCTTTGGCAAATGGATGTGAAAAATGCTTTTTTAAATGGAGAGCTTGATTGAGAAGTGTACATGAAGCAACCAAAAGGATTTGAGAACAAACTCTATCTTGAATATGCTTGTAAATTGAAGAAGGCACTGTACGGGTTAAAACAAGCCCCAAGAGCTTGGTATGGCAAGATTGCTGAGTTTCTCATTCATAATGGATATGCAATTGCACCAGTAGATTCGAGTTTGTTTGTCAAAGCTCGAGAAGGAAAGCTAGCAATAATCCTGGTTTATATGGATGATCTTATCAAAACTAGAGATGATAAGAAAGAAATTCACCAGATAAAGGAGAATCTATCAGTTCATTTTCAAATGAAAGAACTTGGAGAGTTGAATCACTTTCTTGGATTGGAAGTGGAACGCACGAAGGAAGGAGTTTTCTTATGTCAACAAAAATATGCCAAAGATCTTCTTCAAAAGTATGGAATGCTTGACTGCAAACCTCTTGCTCTTCCCATGGAGATGAACTTTAAATTGAGTATGACAGAAGGGAAAGATTTGGAGGATTTAGTAATGTATCGACAGATAGTTGGCAGTTTAATCTACTGACACTCACAAGACCAGATATTGCATTTACAGTTGGAGTAGTCAGTCGATTCATGCAAAGTCCGAAAAAGCCTCACTTGGAAGCAATTCGAAGAATTTTAAGATATATCAAAGGAACACTTGATCTCATTTTATTCTACAAGAGTGGAATATCTTGCAAGTTGGACAGGTATTGCGATGTTGATTATGCTGGTGATTATGACACAAGAAGGTCAACTACAGGGTATGAATTTAGTCAAGGTTCTTAAGCTGTTACTTGGTGCAGTTAAAGGTAACCAACGATGTCACTCTCAACAATAAAGGCGGAATATCGTGCAGCGACGATGGGAGCACAAGAAAGCACTTGGTTGGCACAGTTGATGGAAAATCTGCATCAATCGGTAAATTATCCAGTACCATTATATTGTGATAATTGATCAGCAATCTGCTTAGTTGAAAACCCAGTATTTCATGTAAGAACTAAGCATGTGGAGGTGCAATATCACTTCATACGAGAAAAGGCACTAACAGGAGATATCAAAGTGGCTCAGATAAACACGGAAGATCAAATGACAGACATTTTTACAAAGGGCCTTAATAGTGCAGAGCTGAAAAAATATATAAAGTTACTTGGCATGGTTTCAAGAAGAAGTATCAAAAAGGAAGTTAGTGATGTGGAGGAGTGTTGAAAGACATCACTAATCAAAGCCCATTAGTTATCAATTTGACCCATAAAAATGAATTGTATGTGAAGTAGTTGCCCATGAATTACATGTGAGTAATTAACAACCAAGCATTTCACTTGGTGATGGGACAAAAACGTGGTGCTTTGCTAGCCATGGAGACTAAGCCATTTTGTGCTATAAATAGAGCCTTGATGAAGCATTCAAGGCATCAAGTGATAGAGCAAAACAAGAGTGAGTATAGCAGAGAAATAGTGTGGTGTGATGAGTAGTGTAGTGAGTTGTAGTGAGTTTAATTGAGTTGTAATAATGAAGTTTATTTTTAATAATAAAAGTATTTTTGAAAATTCACTTTATAAATTTGTCCTTTTCCACTTGTTAAATTTATTATTATTTTTATTCTTGTCTCTATACAATCAACAATCCATGTGAAATTATTAAGTATGATGGTAGTATACTCCTCATACTCACATAAAGGTGGACCCATGGGTGATTAAAAGTGAAGACACAACCACGTGAATTCAATTTTATGTAAATAGGAGGAGTATGCTCCCATCCTACCTAATAATTTCACTTAATTTTAATTAAAGTCTGTTTTCAACTATTATAACAAAAGCATTATTGAAATTTTCACATTTAATAATGTTAATTTCCTGAGATAGGACCCTCATATCACAATAAGTCTTAGAGAGTGAAAGCCAATTGATTGAGAAATTATCAAACCTTGTGTGACAAAAAGTCGTGTGCTTGTTTGATGGTTTAATCCAGCCTAGTCTTCAAGGAATTAATTAATGAATTGACTTCATCCTTGAAAAATTGCTCTGCAAAATTTACAAGTAAGAAGGCCCTCTTTGCCAGCCAAATTTAGATGAGAGGCCAAGTAATAGTAATCTTCCTCTCTCTTTAAATTGTGTGCAGTGATGTGTTATTTGAATAAAAATTATTTAATGTCTACTGATTTGATTGCGGCCTCTAGCTATTAGATTATTAAGATAAGAAATATATTGAATACACATAATTCATCTAAGAAGAACCACAACAATTTCAGTGGATATGAATGAAATTATTATATATATTTGGCAAGATGTTTCCAAGAAAGAGACTTTCCGTAAAAACGGGTGTTGTTGACAAATTAATTAAGAAATATTAATTTTAATCTCATTTCTTAGAAATTGAAATAAAGGGCTTGATTTTTTCAACCGAACTACTTGTACATGTTTTGATGAAAATAATACTAGTCATGATTTTTATTATCCATTCAAACAAACAACCCAAGCAAGAGACTCCCATGGAGTCCAAAAATGCCAAACACATCTTGTATATTGAAGAGGGTGGCCATGGCCCCTCATAACTTCCAAAATATAAAAAATTTTGGTGTAAAATTATAAAAAATTGGTCATATATTGTATTTGATCCCCTTATTTTAAGTGAAAATTTTATTTAAATATATAGAATTTGGTTTAATTATATATACTATACCATATTGATATAAATTATGGTCTATCCTATAAAAAATAATTTTCTTACTCCGTTACTAAACTTGAAGGTATCATATACTAAAAATCCTTTAGGAATCTTTGTCATCAAATAGATCTTATTCTTCAGAATTCTGAAAGTAAGGAATTATTTAGAGGATATTTACTTCCATGAAGTAACCTAATTAAGTACCTTATAATATGCCCCACCTCAATAAAAAAAAATCCTCAAACTTGCAATTAAGAGCATTTTGTGTAAAACCTTTGTACAACATTAATTTCATAAAAAAAGTTGTGTTGCCTCATTCATCAGTACCCATCTGTAAATGAATTGCAACTAACAACTTTCAAAAACCATTCCTTTCTGACCAAGTGTATAGACCTTGTGATGCCTTGGCTACTCATTAATGCGGAATTAGGATCAAATTAGAGTAAGAACGCAACTAATAATTTGAGAATAATAACAAGAATACTAGATTTTATGTGGAAAATTTCCAAATAAATTAGGGTAAAAAACACGGGTAAAGATAGAAGAATTTTACTATGAAAAATAATAGGAGTTACAACCTCTATCTATACCATAAGGAGAGAATAACAACACTTTCTTTTGAAATAGAAAAAACACTCTCTATGTTTTTCTCTCACTAGAAACTCTTTCTATTACTTAGAGATTTGGAATGCATAAATGAGGAGGAAAGAGAGCCTTTATATAGGCTCCCAAATTAGTTGGTGTGAGGCCTCGCCCGAACGCCCCTCCCTTCGCTCGGAGAAAATTAAATTGCTTTAAAGAATGGCGAGAGCGATTTTTAAGGGAGGTTAAGGAACGGGTTTTGGTGCTCACGATTGGAAGCGGCTATCGCTTCAGAAAATTGATTTTTGATTTTTTCAAAAAGGATTCGGGAGTCGCCACCCTAATTTATTTTAAATGGAAAAATTAAGGAAAAACCCAATTTGACTCCAATTTATTAATTTTTTGATTAATTTACCCAAGGATAAAATCACTAATCTTCGAACTAAATTTGGACTCGGGGACTAAATTTTTGGATTTGAATAATCTCGATTTGGTATTTAAATTTGATTTGACTTTTGAAAAATGATTTCATGGATGACGGATATTGATGGCAATTTATAATGCATGAGCATGGCATAATTTATTAGACAAAAAATAAAGAGCAAGTATTTAAAGTGCTAGTATTTAAACATCCACAAGTAATTCCTATAACCCTTATAGGTATTAGAGAAATCACAAAATCGCTCATTTACTCAAAAAATAATTAACTAATTGCATTAATTAACAATTTACATAGAAAGTATGAATTTACATGGAAATGAATGGGGAAGGGGATTGGTTGGGATTTAGATTTGAAACTTGGATTTAGATTTCAAGCTTGCCTACGTACCCCATTGAATGGGGATTAAAACCCGCGTAGTTCGTTCCACTATGAAGTGGAAGGAGGGTTTAAAAATCGGTCAGATTTAATTGGTTTGATTTGATTTGAGATTTGATTGAGGGTAAAAGATTATACCTTTTTTTTGGTTGGTTTGAGTGGTGGGAGAGTGGTTTTACAGGAGCGGAGTTCCGTTTCGGAAAATGAAAATGATTTTGAAAAAGAGAATTGATTACTCAAATTTTAATTAATTAAAAAGATTAATTAATTAAAAAATGATTAATTAAAAGGATTAATTAACCACTTGAGTGAAAATTTTAGTTAAAAAAAATAATTAATTAATTAAAATTATTTTTTAATTAATTAACTAATTGAGAGTTGGTGGAAAATAAAAAAAAATAATTAGTTAATTAAAATTAATTTTTAATTAACTAACTAATTAATTGGAGAGAGTAAAAGCTAATGAGAGAGAGAGAGAAAGCAATTTAGAAAGTTCAACAAAATGCTTTTGGTGTGTGTTTGAAGTGAAATGGAGTAGGGTATTTATAGGGAAAATGAGGGGTAGAAAAAGACAAAAAAGCAGAAAAAGGTAGGGGTCATTTAGGGATTTCACAAAAGGAGGGTAAAAGGGAAATTTTTGGGGTGCAGGGTCAGGAACGCCACCCGAGGCGCCGGCGACTCTGCCAGTGCCTCCGGCGGCAGAAGACTGCTCCTCGGCGGCGCCGCCAGGCCTTCCAGGGGCGCGTTGAGCCGCAGGCTCGGGGTTTTCGGGTCACTCGGGTCTGTTTTCAGATTTTTCGGGTCAATTTTCAGGACATCCGGTCAGTTTTTGAATCTTTCAGGTCAGTTTTTGAGATATTCTGAAGTCTGAAAAATTAGTGGTCAGTGTCGATGGATCGAAAATTAATTATCGGACCTATTGGCAGTCAGTTTTGGTGAAAATTCGGTCAGTTTTGGAAAGGTGCTGTCTGGTACAGAAAGTCTGGTCGAGGTCGAAAATGTGTCAGTCTCCTTATAATATTATGCATGAAAATCTATTTTTTCGAGGGGGTGCTGCCCCTTTGACCCCTGCTATCGGCTCTGCGTAGCGCACAAAATTTAGTAGGTGTCAAGTTGCGACAGCATCTTAGGGGTGCAAAATTGAGGGTTCACAGTTGGTCACAGCTTGCAAAATGCAAGTTGTGCCAATTTTGCTAATTTTGTCAAATAGGGTGGGCACCAAATTGTTTGACTTTTTTACAACAATCTTCCAATTGAAGATTTGATTGAGGATAAATCAATCTTCACACTATTATTTCTTTATTGCCATCTCCATGTTGCTCATGTCTCTATCAGGTCACTAGAGGATCGACACCAAACAAACGTGTTAGTATTGACTGCATTTGTCATGAAATTTGCTAGGTTATCTTCAGTATGAACTTTCTTCATATCCACGGTTCCTTCTTCCACTTTCTCATGAACAAAATGATACTGAACTCGAATATGCTTCATCTTTGAATAAAAAGCTAGAGTTTTTGCCAGATGCAAGGCACTCTGACTATCACAAAACAAAGAAATCTTTTCCTGTTTGTGCCCGAGTTCTTCCATTATCATTTTCATCCAGACTGCTTCTTTACTAGCTTGTGTAGCTGCTACATACTTTGCTTCTGTTGTTATGTAGCCACAACTTACTGCAGTTTTGAAATCCAACTTACTGCTTTGCCAACAAGAATAAACACATAACCTGTGTTGGATTTATTTTTATCCAAATCATCTGCATAATCTGAGTCAATATATCTTCTAACAGTAAATTCTGATCATCCATAACACAATGCAACATCTGAGGTCCTTTTAATGTATCTTAGGATACTCTTTACTGTATTTCAATGCTCTCTACTAGGATTTTTCATGTACCGACTCACCACTCCCACTGCATGTGCAATGTTTGGTCTTGTACAAATCATATCAAACATAAGGCTTCCCACTGCTGATGCATACGTTGCTCGAGAAATCTCCATCCTCTCTGCTTCACTGCTAGGACTCATCTTAGAGGATAACTTGAAATTAACAGGAAATGGGGTAGAAATTGGCTTACAATCTTGCATATTGAAGCATCACAAGATCTTCCTCAAATAATTCTTTTAACAAAGCCAAATCTTCTTATTATTTCTGTCTCGGTGAATTTGCATCCCTAGAATCTTATTTGCTGATCCCAAATCTTTTATTTCAAACTCCCTAGCCAATTGAGCCTTCAAATCTTTAATATGAACTTTGTTGGGGCCTGTTACCAACTGTTATCAACATACAACAGCAGAATGATGAAATTATTATCACCAAACCTCTTGAAATAGGCACAAGGGTCTACATTTAATTTGTTGTATCCAAGGCTCATAATGAAGGAATCCAATCTTTTATACCAATACCTTGGCGCCTGTTTGAGACCGTATAGAGATTTGTTCAATCTGCAAATCAAGTTCTCCTTTCCATGTTCTTCAAATTCTTCTGGTTAAAGCATATATATTTCTTTTTCAAGATCTCCATGAAGAAAAATAGTTTTCACATGTAACTGCTCCAAATGTAGGTCAAGAGTAACACACATTGCCAAAACTACTCGGATTGTATTAAGTAGAACCATAGGGGAAAATATCTCATTAAAGTCAATACATTCTTTCTGAGTATACCCTTTTACCACCAGTCTTGCAAGATACCGCTCTACTTGATCATCACTATTTCGTTTGATCTTGAAGACCCATTTATTACCAATAGGCCTTCTTCCTTGTGGCAACGACACAAGCTCCCAAGTCTTATTCTTATAAACAACTTCAATTTCTTTGTGCATTGCTGCAATCTACTGAGATGCATCTGAACTATCCATTGCCTCTTGAAGATTTGATGGTTCACCATCTTATGTTAGAAAATAGTATGCAACATTGCTCTCCAAAAGATAATCAGACTGCCATGCTAGTGTTTTTCTTTCACGAGTCGATCGTCGAACTTCTATAGTTTCAGTCTCAACTGGTTCTCATTCCTTAATTTTTGGTGCTGCTTCAGAAGAATCTTTTGAATCAGACTCTTTTTCCACCTGTACCATTGTAGTTTCTAGACCTTCTTTTGAACTGCTACTATCACCTTTCTCTTGCAGCTTCCCTTCTGCAAATATAACATCCCTATTGATCACAACCTTATAGGTAGTGGGATCCCATAGGCGATACCCCTTCACTCTATCAGCATAACCCAGAAATATATATTTTCTAGATTTCAGATCTAACTTTGTAGTTTTTTGGGCGTTGTACATCACGTACACAGGACTTCCGAATACATGGAGGTTTGAATAATCAACAGGCTTTCCCGTCCACATCTCCATCTGTGTTTTTAACTCAATTGCAGTTGATGGTAACCGATTGATCACATAACAGGCAGTGTTGACTGCTTCTGCCCAAAATATTTTTTCTAAACCTGCAGCTCCCAACATGGCCCTTATTCTTTCCAACATGGTTCTGTTCATCTGCTCTGCCACTCCATTTTGTTGAAGAGTGTATGTCGTAGTGAACTATCTTTTTATGCCTTCTTGATTACAAAATTCAGCAAACTCATTGATGGTTTATTCTTTCCATTATATGTTCTCAAACACTTGATCCTTTCTCCAGATTCAAGTTCTACTCGTGCTTTGAACACTTTGAAAACTGAAAACGTATCTACCTTTCCCTTGATAGGATACACCCAACATCTCCTGGAAAAATCATCTATGAAGGACACAAAGTACTTCGCTCCTCCCAAAGATGGAACTGGTGCTTGCAATATATCAGAGTGAATCAATTCTAGAACTTTCTTGCTTCTAAAATTTGATGTGTTGAATTTTATTATGTGCTGCTTGTTTGTAACACAATGCTCACAAAAGGGTAAGGAAACATTTGTGAGTTTCAGAAGTAGATTTTTCTCTGTAAGAATTTTCATTCCTTGCTCAGACATATGCCCAAGTTTGTAATATCACATCATTGCAGATCTGACATTCAAACTACTTGAAGCAACGGATGCTTTCCCTTTCTGCATAAGTACTAGCGCGCCTTCTTCTGACATTTCATAAGTACTAGCGCGCCTCAGATTATTTTCTTAATCTCATTCTATGTCTCAATTTTACACCTAAGGTCATCCAGTTGTCCTTCAAACAACAGATTTTTCTGCGAGTCCTCCACATGTTGCACATTTTGAATAGTATGAATTGTCCCATCATACATCTTCAGCTTGATGGTTCCAATATCGACGGTCTTAAAGGCATGATTATCAACCGTGTACATAGATCCTCATGAGATAGATTCATAATGATGAAACCATTCTCTCCGAGAGGTCATATGCCAGGTAGCCCCTGAGCCAAAACACCAGACATCAGCTAAATTTTGTCTACATGTATCAGTCGTCGCCGCTTTATAACATAGAGCATTGCCATCATCTGAAGTGCTTGCTACATTTCCTTGAGGACTAGAATTTTTATTTAAATTCCAGCAATCTTTCTTCATGTGACCCTTCTTGCCACAGTGATGGCATTTTATATTCTTCTTACTCCTCGATTTTGATCTTCCCTGATTGTAGCTCCCACTGGGGCCACGTTTTGTTGATCTTCCTCTCACCATCAATGCCTCCGCTTGCTGCGAACTGGCCAATATGTCCTCCTTGTTCTTGTGCCGACTTTCCTCTTCTAGAACTACAGCTGCAATATCATCGGAGACTAGATTGTCCGTGGAGATATTATTTGTTAAATTGATGATTAGTTGATCGTATGAATCAGGTAGACTTTGGAGTAGAAGTTCAGCACGTTCATTCGGCTCTATTTTAACTCCCAACGATGTAAGTTGAGAAAATAGAGTATTCAAAGTGTTTACGTGCTCTGTCACTGAAGTAGATTCTGACATCCGAAGAGTGTATAGATGCCTCTTAAAGAAAATTTTATTGTGGAGTGATTTTGACTCATACAGTTTATTGAGATGATCACAAATCTCCTTTGCCATCTTTTTCTCCTCTATGCTCAACATTACCCCATTTGCTAAAGACAGGTGAAAGTTTGCTATAGCATTTCCATCCATCTCATTCCACTTATCATCTGTAAGTCCCACCTGCCTTTCACTGATAGCCGCAAAACAATTATCTTTTCTTAATATTGCCTTCATCTTTAATTTTCATAGTCAGAAATTACTCCCATTGAATTTTGCAATCTCAAATTTTGCCACTATTGCTTCTATCACAAACTTTTTTGAGCAAATCTAGCTCTCACTATTTCATGTGAATAGTACGGTATACTGGAACAGTGACTGTAGTCCGTGAACAGTACACCAGGTAAGTTCCCAAGAAAGAGAGGTAGGTTACAATAGACACATTTAAATACCAAGTCTTTCCTTAGCTAGAATTTTTTCTAGACATGCACTTTCACACAGCCACACTTATTTCCAGCTAGGCTCTGATATGTATGAACAGTACAATATCTGTAAATAGTGCTAAATTGTACAGTACCTCAGAATACTATTCATAACAATAATTTTTCAAGAATTTTTTTTTTTATGATATAGAAGATCAGTCAAAACTGCAACCACAGAGCATACTTTTAATTTTCAGAGAAAATTAAAACCAATAGCTCTGATACCACTTGTTGCGGAAGTAGGATCAGATTAGAGTAAGAACGCAGCTAATAATTTATGAATAATAATAAAAACACCAGATTTTAGGCAAAAATAGAAAATTTTCACTATAAAAAATAATAAGAGTTACAACCTCTCTATACCACAAGGAGAGAATAATAACACTATCTTTTGAAATAGAAAAAACACTCTTTATATTTTTATCTCACTAGAAACTCTCTTTATTACTTAGATATTTGGAATGCATAAATAAAAAGGAGAATGAGCCTTTATATAAGCTTCCAAATTAGTTGATCACATATTACAAAATATAAAATGTGCCAATTTTATTAATTTTATCAGATAATTTGATAAAAGCTTCCTCACATTTTTCCTTAATTTGTTCTGATATTTCTAATTTTTCTCTACTTGATTGGATGCCCTGTACTTGTCATATGGTAATCTTGCTTGAATAACAATGGTTTTGAATGAAAATTATTTAACGTCCACTGATTTGATTATTGAGAGCGTTGACGAAAGACTTTGACTTGGAGGTGCTAACTTTACCACGATTTTAATTTGGCTGATTATTTTAATCTGTGCCACTAGCATCGATTGCACACTACAAAAAAGCTGCAAAATTTCCGCAAATATAGAAAAAAGTCTCTGTGACGCAGCGAGCGAGCAGAGTAACACTATAACACGTGGAAGTCTTAAACATCTTTGAATTCAGAAAAAAAATAATTTATGAAATTTACTAAAAATAAAAGTGACTACAATTTTATTAATAATGAGAAAAATTATTTTTTCATTTAGTTGATACTTCAAAAAAAAAAATCTATTACTAAGAACTTTATTTTCTTGAACGTATATTGTCCATGTACACGAGTATGAAACAAATAAAAATGAAGGGAAAATAGTTGCTTATTTATTTTGATCTTATTTCTTAGAAATTGAAATAAAGGGTTTGATTTTCTCAATGTAACTACTTCTACATGTTTTAATGAAAATAATACTGACACTCAACTACTAGTTATGATTTTGTTGGAAGATGTTGAATTATCAAACCTTGCATTATAATTGTATGTCAACAAAAATGTATTAATTATAACTTTATTTTCTGCCAATTTTTTATTATAGCACAACAAGTCTTACATGGATGTATTGGATTAGAAGAATTAAAGATTTTTACTAACTTAAAAAGTCATGAGGTATTCAATAATGATTTTTAAATACTTTATAAAAGTCAAGAGGTATTCAATAATGACTTTTAAAAACTTTAAAAAAGTCTATAAAAATTAGAGGGTATTCAATTACAATTTTTATAAAGTCTATAAAAGTTAACCAGTATTCAAAAAGTCATTAACTTTTATAAATAATAGACTTTTGTATTCTTTCATTGACTTTTTATGTATTATATGGATAAAAAATCTCCACAATTTTCTTTCACTTCTCCTTAAGATTTCAGCCGACTTTTTTTTTTTTGAAACCACATACAAAAAATAAAATAAAATATTTCACAACCTTCAAAAAAGGAAAAAAAAAAAAAAACTAACACACAACATATAAATCTATAGTTGATAGGAATATGTTAACGGGTGGGTGCCTAAATACAATTAATTATTAATTAAATTAATCTTTAAGTTAACATAATTTTAAAAAAAGTTTAAAATGTTCTCTTTTTTTTTTCTTTTAAATAGAATATATAATTTATATACATAAAAAATTATATAGAATATCATATAAATTTTAAATTAATTATTTAATTGACTAATCATATGCAGTGTGTTTGTTTTTTTGGATCATTATTAATATGATTTTATTTTTTTATAGTTGCAATAAAATGTTTATTTCATTGCAAATCTCACATCTTAATTTTTATTATTTGAATTTCTTAATGTCAATAATATTTTATGTAACATTAAAAAGTTAAATAACATAAAAATAAGAATTATTATAATGTGATATATAATCACATATTCAGATAATG
>CATKHJ010615060.1:0-26649 GCA_949750685.1 Vernicia montana
AACCAATCGAATCTGACCGATTTTTAAGCCCTCCTTCCACCTCATAGTGGAACGAACTATGCGGGTTTTGATCCCCATTCAATGGGGTACGTAGGCAAACTTGAAATCTAAATCCAAGTTTCAAATCCAAAACCCAACCAATCCCCTCCCCCATTTATTTTTCATGTAAATTTATACTTTTCCATGTAAAATTTTAATTAATGTAATTAGTTAATTATTTTGGGAGTAAAATAGCGATTTTGTGATTTCCCTAATACCCATAAGGGTTTAGATGAAATACTATCCTTTACTTGTGGATGTTTAAATATCTGCTCTTTAAATACTTGCTTTTTATTTTTTGTCTCATAAATATGCCATGCTCATGCATTATAAATTATCATCAATATCAGTCATCCACGAAATCCTTTTTCAAAAGTCAAATCAAATTTAAATGCCAAATCGAGATTATTTAAAATCCAAAAACCTAGTCCCTGAGCCCAAACTTAGTTCGAAGATTAGTGATTTTATCATTGGGTAAATTAATCAAAAAGATTAATAAAATTGGAGTCAAATTGGATTTTTTCCTTAATTTTTCCATTTAAAATAAATTAGGGTGGCGATTCCCGAATTCTTTTCAAAATCAAATCAATTTTCCGAGGCGATAGCCGCTTCCAATCGTGAGCACCAAAACCCGTTCCTTAACCTCCCTTAAAAATCGCTCTCGCCTTTGCTTAAGGCAATCTTCCCACAAGCGAGGGGAGGGGCGTTCGGGCGAGGCCTCACAGAATCCTATGTGCACATGCCATATGTGCATTATTGCATGAAAAATTGAACCCTGAGACCTACATATCTCATTGGTATCATAAGACCACATATTCTGCTTCTTATAATCATCACCTCTAACACAATCATAGGTAAAAAATTCTGGAAGTTTAATCATTATGAGCAAATACAACACCCATCAGTCATAACACAAAGTGGGAGGAAGAAGAAGAATAGAATCAAACAACCTGATGAAGACGAACTCAAGAGGAAAACAAGCAAGCAATCAATAAGGGGAACAATAATAAATTGTAGCATCTGCAAACAACTTGGTCATAACAAAAAGGATTGTCCTAATAAGGGCAATGCTTCTCAAGTTAAATTCTTTTGTTTCGCATTATATATTTTGTCATATAAATATATTATATACATCAAATATTTATTTAAATGTCACATAATTAGTAATTTTATTGAGAAGATATGTACTAATATATTTGATGTCAAATGAAAGAGAAGAGAGGTCACAATGCATCTGTATCAGCTGGAGCTTCAGCAAATATACAAGTTGGTGTATCAACTTCTAGAAAGAGGCAAGCGTTTCAATCAAATGTACAAGCTGGAACCAGTAAGAGAGCCAAAAGGATGCAGTCAAATCAACCTGAAGGAACAATTGAACCTGCAATACCTTCAAGTGACCAATAAGAAAGCATACAAAGGGATCCAATATCTGCAGGTGCAAATGTGCTAATATAACAAAAACAATCAGCTTCTAATGGGAGAATGACCTCAAATTCTATTGCACAACCAGCCAGTAGAAGAATGAGGGGCAATATTTCAATTGTTACAAGCTTAAAACCTCTTGGTGCTAAGGAGTTGGGAGGGAAATGCAAGAGATCTCCTAGAAAGAAACAAAAATTAGGATATGGGGTATATATTAATGAAAATATTGGGAGGACAATTTACAATGTGAGTACATCAAATTTTTCATTAAAGGTCCTACTATAATACAAGGGTTTTTTGTTTTTTTGTTTTTGAATGGTAAAGTATGTGGTTAATGATTGTAAATGTTTCATAACTATGCATTGCAGCCATCATAATCAGATGAGAGGGTCATTTTACCTCAGTGAGATGAATGTGAAGGGTTTGACTCTCCAAGGTACTATTATTAAAGAAAGAAGACTAATGCTAGTAACAATGGTGGAAGTAACATGGGTGGACAGAGCAGTGGCACTAGCTTGCATGTTTCACCACCAATTGACATCCCAATGAGGAGAGGGTTTGAGAATGAGACTATTGGGAGGATGATTAATTTCAAGACTTTTGAGCATAGAACAACTGGACCTACTGATCTTGGGTTTGAGGCAACTAGCTTACAGTGGGTAGGTGAAGCTTTAGTCACAACTAGGCAGCTCGAAGAGCAGAGGTAAGTGATGATATCAAATAAGGGTAAAAAGGGTTCATTCAATAGTGGATATTTTGACCAAACATTTTTATGAATTTTGTTTGTAACTATATAGGATCAGACTACACTCATACTTAGTTGGTCTAGGTAGGAATTGGTAATTATGTCTCCAGGTGTATATTTTGTGATAGTTAAGCTGAATTAGGTGACATCAAACACAATATTCAAGTTATCATATATGTCATGATCCATATACTCATATTTTGATCCAATGTGTTTCAAACTATAATTTTCTTACAGTTTGCTGCAAAGTAAAGAAATGGATTGTTAGAAATTTGACTTACTAAATTATTAATGAAACATATCAATTTTTAATCTTTATATATTTTGTATTTTTTTATGTAGAAATTTATAAGTAAATGGAGATATCTACTAATTGACATATGAACTTCATTTGGATCAGAATATATGGGGTAAATTGCTACGAAGGTCACTAAACTATGAGAGTTGTATCAAATTGGTCACTAACCATTTTTTCGTCTTAGATATGTCACTAACCTTTTAAAATTGTATCAATATGGTCACTTGCCATAATTGTAGGAAAATTCTGACCGACGTACTGACGTGTCCATCCACATCAACAAACTAGATGAGTCAGTGTGACACGTCAGCGCCACGTCCGTTTATGTTGGGTAGTATCAAAGGTCATTAAATTTTGAACTTTTTTAAATTTGATCACTGTAATAACCTGAAATTTGATTTATTTTAAAATCTTATTTTATAAGAAAATATAATTATTTATTTACATTTTACTATATATATATTTAAAATTTTCATTTTTAAAATTTTGAATTATTGTGATTTTGAAAATATATTATTTATTTATAATTTATAAATGTTATTGATGATATTTTAGTTAAATATTATTATAAAGTAAAATATTTTTATAGTAAAAAATATATATAGTGGTGTGACTTAGGGTTCAAAGTCGTGACCTAAAGAAGACTTAGGTTCTTTGGGCAAAAAAAAAACAAAAAAGAAGACTTAGGTTGTCCTTAACCGTTAAGCCACTTCCATCTCGTCATCTTATTTCTTTGATTAATATATAATAAAATTGTATATAACTGTGAACCCTCAATTTAGCACCTCCAAAATTATTTCTAAACTCTCCAAAGTTGACCGGAATATTTTTCTATCCAAACTGACAAATTTTTTATCATGACTAGACTTTATGTACCAAACAATACTTTTCTGAAATTGACCAGATTTTTTTCAAAACTGACTGCTAAACTGTCCGATAATTAATTTCGGATCTACCGCCATTGATCGGTAATTTTTTAGACTTCAGAATACCTCGAAAACTGACCCAAAAATTAAAAAAACCTGCGAATCAGACCTTGTAGCATGCTGTTTGCCAGAGTCCTTGGCGGATCCACCAGAATCCCCATAGGATTCGCCAAGGCTCCCGGCGGCCGCCTCTACCCCATTGCGCGGAGCCTTTCTGCCTGTTAGAGGTGGCAAGTGGTCAGAGCCGCCGGGACTCTCGATGGATTCGCCAGAAGCCTGGCGGCAGTCGCCGGACGCCCAGGTGGAGCCTCCGACTTTTTCCGCTGATATTGTCCCCTTGTGCGCGAAAATTTCAATTTTACCCCCTTTTCAGCCTATTTTTTTAGCCCTTTTGACTCCAACTTTTTGATTTTTTCACATTTTCTCTTTCTAAACTACCCATACCCTCACTTCACCTATAAATACCCTCCTCCTGCTCTCCATTTTCTTCACCCCTTAAACACTTGTTGATTGGCTATCCATTTGTTTCTTCTTCTCTCTCTCTCTCTAATTAATTTTCTTACACTCATTTTGAGTAATCACAATTAATTAATTAATTAAAAATTTATTTTAATTAATTAATTAATTTTTTATAATTAGTCTTCACTCAATTTGGTTAATTAATCATTTTTATTAATCACTTTAATTAATTAATTTTTTTAATTAATTAAAATTAGGTAATTAAACAATCATATCATCAAATTAATTTCTTTTTTTAAAATCCACCCCCTATCCTCGTTTTTTTTCTTGAAAATGGAACTCTGTTCCGACAAAACCACTCTCTCACCACACAAATCCAAAAAGAAGGTATAATATCTTACCCTCACTCAAACCCCAAATCAAATCAATCCAATCAAATCTGACTGATCCTTCAACCTCTCCACCTCACTGTGAAATGAACTACGTAGGTTTTGATCTCCATTCAATGGGGTACGTAGGTACGTTTGGAATCTAAATCCAAGTCTCAAATCCAAATCTCAATCTATCCCCTCCCCCTTTTATTTTTCCATTGTAGATTGTAAATTTTAATTAATGGTATTAGTTAAATTAATTATTTTGGAGTAAATGAGTGATCTTGTGATTTCCCTAGAACCCATAAGGGTCAGATGAAATATTCTACTTTGCTTGTGGATGTTCAAATATTTGCTCTTTATTTTCTCATATATTCCATAAATATGTCATGATCATGCATTTTATAATCATCATTAATTACTTGTCATCCATGAAATCAATTTTCAAGTCAAATTAAACTAAAGAGCCAAATTGAGATTATTTTAAATCAAAAACCTAGTCCCTGAGCTCAACCTGGTTCGAGAACTAGTGACTTTATCATTGGGTAAATTAATCAAAGATTAATAAATTGGAGACAAATTGGATTTTTTCTTAATTTTTCCATTTAAATAAATTAGGGTGGCAACTCCCAAATCTCTTTCAAAAAATCCATTCAATTTTCTGAGGTGATAGCCGCTTCCAATCGTGAGCATCGAAACTCGTACCTTAACTCCCTTAAAAATCGCTCACATTTCCTTAAGGCAAAAATCACATTTTTTCCGAGCGAGAGGAGGGGCGTTCGAGCGAGGCCTTACAATAACTTGTTAAAAAAAAGAGAAAGAGGAAGATGTCATATCAGACATTTTGGAGAGAGAGAGAGCATTTGCCCGCCGATAACCGCACCTCCAGTGTTATTAGAACCACAATCTTGCAAGCTTTATTTCTATACCAATATCTCCCTTTGTGGTTCTAATGACATCAGAATCGCTGTGAAAAGGAGGTTGGAGTTGGCCAGATATGGAGTCGGAAGATCACAGTGGTGAGGAGCTTCGGACGATACATTGAAGCTCTACCGGTGGCCATTCATGGTGGTTTTTATGATGTCATCTCACCGAGAAGTGGGCTACGTCGTGGTGGTGGCAGTGTAACTCACCGCCGATTGGAGGTGCGGTTATCGGCAGACAGATGCTCTCTCTCTCTCTCTCTCCAAAATGCCCGATCTAACATCTTCCTCTTTCTCTTTTCTTTTTTTTTTTTTTTCAAGTTATACATATTTTTATTATATATTAATCAAAAAAAATGAAATAATAAGAAATGAAAGTGGCATGGTGGTTAAAGACAACCTAAATCTTTTTTAGAACACGACTTCGAATCCCAAGTCACACCATTATATATATTTTTTACAACAAAAATATTTTACTTTATAATAATATTTAACTAAAATATTATCAATATCATTTATAAATTATAATTAAATAATATATTTTCAAAATCATAATAATTCTAAATTCTAAAAATGAAAGATTTTAAATATATACATAGCAAAATGTAAATAAATAATTATATTTTCTTATAAAATAAGATTTCAAAATAAATAAAATTTCAGGTTATTACAGTGACCAAATTGAAAAAAATCCAAAATTTAGTGACCTTTGGTACTATCCAACAAAAGCTAACGTGTCACGCTGACTAATCTAGCTTGTTGACTTGGATGGACACGTCGGCTAGAATTTTCCTCTGATTCTGGTAAGTGACTGTATATTGATACAATTCTGAAAGGGTAGTGATACATTTGAGACAAAAAATGGTTAGTGACCAATTTGATACAACCTCATAGTTTAGAGACCTTTTTAGCATTTTACCTAAATATATGATAAGTATGGCTTAATTAAGTTTAGTGAAGAGAAAATTATTATACCATTATTTGATTTAATATCATCTTTATATAATATAAGCAAACACTTAACAATGCACTAAATATATAAAATCCTCATTCCTTATAATACTTATAAAACATTTAGTTGGTTCTTCATCATGGGATAACAAAATCTATATTTTACATATCTTAATTATATCATAACAAAACTATAATTTCCCAGTAACATTGATGGCAATAAGAAAAGTTAATTTTTTCTAACAAACCATCCTAACCCCTAAACATGTTCTTCTTCAATATAATTCATATAAAAAAAAAAAAAAAAAACCAAGATAACATCACTAGCATTAGATAGCACTTTGTTTTTTTCTTCAAATGGGATAAGAGCTTAACTTCATAACAATTCTCCATCTTCAATAGCTCAACCTCTTTCCTCAACTCAGCAACTTTATTGTCACGCTTTATCCTTGGTACTCCCTTAAAAACTCGCTCATCAATGAGCTGCTCTAAACACATCACCTTCACTCAACCGAGACGCGACAGTCCTAGCGTATGGTTAGGTTTAAGGCAACCGATCATCTCGTAGAACCCTTTTATGCTCAAGATCTAATCACTTAACCAATCCATGCTCGACTTTGCGAGGCTTATATGGGCTAAACTCACAATCACATAGTAAAGAACATATATGGACTTAGGATAAAAATCATCCTCATTTTATTTCTTTAAATCACTTTGTTACATAAATTTTTCCTTACAATCCATTTACTTTCTAATATAATTCAACATCAGTTATGAATATTACAATTAAAACTTAACATTATTTGTCTATGTTCTAACTCTACTTCAAATACCTTCCATATCATAAATAGTTAAAGCCTCTTCGCTAGAGACGAGGGCTATAACCTTCGCTATACAAATCAACCTGTACCTTCTACCCTCTTCAATCTATAACCTGAAACCACAGTCGATATGGTGAGTCGTCAACTCAGTAAAATCATAAAAATGCATTATGAACAAGGGTTTCATGAATGATCAAATATCGAAGAGAATTAATAATCAAAGTACTATATGAATTCAATATAGTAGGAATAATATAATATCATAAGTGTTGAAGACAATTACATCAAAATATTCTTTCATATAAACTGATAGAAACATGTATTTGTTAGTTCAGGTTTATTTTTTCACATTACCGCAATCCTCACATCATTAACCATCAAAGATCTAATGGTGGGATAAACCATCAACTCATAAGTCTCTTAAATTTGTAGCTATGAACCCTCACTTTTGCACCCTCATAATACTACCGCAGCTTGACACTTGCTAAATTTAGTGTGCTACGCAGAGCCGGTACGGCGGTCCCACTAACCGGTTAACGGGCATGGGTCAAGGGGGCAGCGCCTCCGAAAGGTAAACAATTTAATTTTTCAACACAGACCGACATCACTTTTCAGATCCTGTCCGGACTTTCTGTACCAGCAACACTTTCTCGAAACTGACAGAATTTTTTTCAAAATTAATTGCCAAACTGTCCAATAATTAATTTCGGATCCACCAACAATGACTGATAATTTTTTAGACTTCAGAATACTCCGAAAACTGACCCGGAGGTCAGAAGGACCCTATTGTCGTGCTGCCACGAGACTGCTGCGAGGGATGGCCACGGACGCGCCAAAGCCTTGGCGGCCGCCACAGGTGTTCTGGCACATCCGAGCAGACCCACCTAACACGCGACGTACTGACGTGTCAGGGCCACCGAATGAGCTGGCAGATTCACCAGCCTGTTTGGCGGCCGTCCTCTATTTTCTGATGAGGACGCAAGCAATTCTGATGCGAATCCGCGGACCCTTCTCGCGGCTATACCCCTATGCGCAGAAATTCCAATATTGCCCCTCATTCAACTTATTTTTTTAGCCCTTTTTGGTCTTTTCACCCACCTTCATTTTCCTATAAATAGCCCTTCCATTTTTCATTTCAATAGACACCAAGAGTTAGTATTGAATTTTCTACTACTCTCTCTCTCTCTATAATCAATTAAACTCTCTTTGATTTTAATTAATTAATTTTAATTTATCATTCACTCAATTTGATTAATTAATCACTTTAATTAATTAATCATTTTAATTAATTAAGAATTGGGTAATCAATCCTTTTAAATTAATCTTCCTTAAGTTAATTTAAATCCAATCCATCTCTCCGAAACGGAACTCTGATCTGGTAAAATCATCTACCCACCACAAATTCCAAAAAAGAAGGTATAATCTCTTACCCTCACTCAAACCCCAAATCAAATCAATCTAATCAAATCGATCAACCCCTAAATCCTTCTAACTCACTGTGGAATGAACTACGTGGGTTTTGATTTCTATCCAATCACTGTGGAATGAACTACGTGGGTTTTGATTCCCATCCAATGGGGTACGTAGGCACGCTTGAAATTTGAATCCAAGCCTCAAATCCAAATCTCAATTAATCTCCTTCCCCTTTTATTTTAATTTATGCTTTCTTGTAAATTTTAATTACTGCAATTAGTTAATTACTTATTCTTTACTTTTTTCCATGCATTCATAATTATGTCATGCTCATGCACTTTAAATTGCAATTAATACTTGTCATCCATAAAATCAATTTTTAAAAGTCAAATCAAACTTTAAGAGCCAAATTGAGATTATTTGGAACCAAAAATCTAGTCCCTGAGTTCAACTTAATTCAAAGGCTCGTGACTTTATCCTTAGATAAATTAATCAAAGATTAATAAATTGGAGTCAAATTTGAGTTTTTTACTTAATTTTTCTATTTAAATAAAT
Organism: Vernicia montana; assembly: GCA_949750685.1. Taxonomy (NCBI): domain Eukaryota; kingdom Viridiplantae; phylum Streptophyta; class Magnoliopsida; order Malpighiales; family Euphorbiaceae; genus Vernicia; species Vernicia montana. The sequence continues at coordinate 8,924 of CATKHJ010615060.1, forward strand.
TAGGGTAGCGATTCCCTGAATCTTTTAAAAAAAATCAAATCAATTTTCCGATGCGATAACCGCTTCCAATGGTGAGCACCAAAACTCGTACCTAAAGTCCCTTAAAAATTGCTCGTCTTTCCTTAAGGCACCATTTTTTCCGAGCGAGGGGAAGGGCATTCGGGCGAAGCCTCACAGTAGCACAATCATATATCATCACAGTATAAGCAATAAACCATGGAAGGCATTATGAGTGAACTCATGTACTCTTCGTAACAATTATAGACTGGTACATGTCCAAGAAACATCTTCGCATACCTGCGAGAATACATCTGACTTAGTTTATAGACTTAGTCAGTCGAGTCACCAGTTTACTTGGTCTAATGAATACCCTCATTAGTTGGGTGTTTTGTCAATTTAATATACAATATATAACAGTATTATCAAAGAATACTTTTCATTTCATTTCAATATAAAGTTAGCCCCAAATGGCTTCGTTTACATGATAGTGACTTCGGTCCAATTGACCTCGTCAATTACAATGAAGTTGATTACAACATAAATGACTTTGATTACAATCAAAACTATTTCATTTACAATAAGATAGCTTCGATCCAAATGACCTTGATTATAGAATGATGGCTTCGCCGATTTCACTTTTTGGATAAAACTTACAAAGAAAATACAATATTAAGTTACTTACCAAAGTAATGGTAACACTAATTAAGGTAATAATTTCATAGGAGGTCAGGAAATGAATGAAATTCAATAAAATGCAAGAAGGTCATCATATTGTTCATGCATTTCTTAACATACATATTATAAAAATTCTACATTCCTATGATATTACCTCTCGTATATCCATTTTTAGCTTCAGCTTCGCGGTACTCCTCAAGTTCTTTTTGACTCTTAATTTCTCTGTATGAGCCAAAAGAATCTTCGGTAAGGCCAAATCACCATCAATATATACACTATGGCCTCTTATTAAAATCATCACTATCAAAATCTCTATCAATGACTCCCCAATAACTCCTTGATCATTCTAGACCAAGGCATCATTTCTTAGGTCCGGATCATCATCAACCTCTATTTCATCCATCCTTAGGCTTATTGGATCTTCATATCTATCCTTTAGACCCACTTGGAGATCTTCTAAGAAAACTGGAAGAATCATCTATCTTTTAGAACTTGAGTTTCATTTGACAATTGGCTATTTCTCTTTGAAAGAAAGTTTGATGAAAGAGTTTTAAATTTGAATCGATTTCTACTGAGCTTGAGAGAAAAACTCATAATTTAAGCTTTTAGAAAGAGAATGTAACCGTTTAAAAATAAAACTTAATAGTCTTAAAATAGAGAAGAGAAATTATGGCTTATGTTATGAAAAGATATAAAGTCGGTCAACAGTTATTTATGAAAAAGACAGTTCACATTGGAAAGGTAAACTTTCATTGGAACGATAACTTTTTCTTAGAAAGGAAAATGTCATTAATTATTTGTCAGGATAGATAACTTTCCACCTAATCATACTTATATGTTACAATAAAATATCTTAATTTATCATACGTTCGAACCCACTAGTTCGCCTCGTAATCATCTACTGGTACTAAAGCCTTGTTATCGAGTCCACAACTCATCTTTGTAAATATATACTGATATCTAAGCCCTATCATTGAGTCTACCGCTCGACCTAAAATGTGTCATTCAAATTATATTCTGAATCATGTCAAAACTCATTTTTCATATTCATGGGTAGTCTGTTTCATCTCGATCAAATGTGTCTAAAGTTCGAGTTTATTAGGTCCGTCCAAATAACTCATCCTCCTTTGCCGATTATTCATTTTCTTCCTAAAGCAGTTAAACAACTCTACCCATCTCGAGGTCATCTTCTTTTGTGTCAATCCTATCTTTCATTGAAAAATCACAAAAAAATGAAGAAAGTGTTCAAAGTCAAAATCATCCCAAGTAAAGTTGCCCTTACCTCTCACTAAGGGCACAACCATCAAAGTCATTCACATTCTTTTGAGTCACCTTCGGTCAGTCCGTCATCCCTTATCAGGGGCATGATCTCTAAGTTGTGTCTTCCTATCAAAGTACTTAAGTCACCAAAAAACCCAAACCATTTGGCTCCCTTTCATTCCTAAAAATTCCATCTCGACCTCTATGCCAATCTTACTGAATCTTAAAAGCACCATCCCCAAGAGTCTTCCTAGCCCACATAATGCATTATTTCCTTTCCATGAGTCATAGTAACAAAACCACAAAGCTGAAGCTCCTTGGCAGAATGAGAACTGATCGAACCTCTCTTAGAATCCGCATGGCCTAAGGCATTTGTGGAAGGCCTACCTCTCATTTCCAAAGCCCCATCTCCTTGATGAAACCAAGCCACCCGAAAGGTTCCATTGTAGATCGAAATCAAAGCATATCCCTCTCACTATTCAAAGAGAGTCCAATCTCCTAAGCCCAAGACCTTGATTGCCTAACAGATAGGTCAATTCCCTTAAATTAGAATCAATCAAATCTCTTTACTAAGGGTCCTCCACCCGATCAGCCAAGACAAAGGATCCTCTATCCGATCATCTAAGTCAAAGGATCCTCCACCCGATCAGCCAAGTCAAGAGGGTTCACCCGACCGATTAAATCTTATCTCTCGAGCTGACTCGCCATAGGCCGAGGCTCTCTCCTCTTTTCAAAAAATTTCTCGGGCTAACTAGCCATAAGTCAAGGCTCTCCACTTTTCAGAATCTTTTCCAAATCTCTCAAGCCGACTCGCCATAGGTGGAGGCTCCCTTTCCTATCCTCTTTTATCTTGGAATCACCCATACCCATCACCCAGAAACGTCTATTCTTCTTGTCATGTTTCTCACCATTTCTATCATCTTCAATATAGTCTCGTCTATGATCTAGCCTCGTTACCATAGTTCAATCTTACTAAAATTTCACTTTTGTCTCCAACCTTATTCTAACCATCAAAACTTTAATCACGTTTCGGTTCTCACCTTCGTCCTAATATCTCATCTATTCGTGTCCATTAAAATATACTAATACCTGGGGTATTACACTTATTCACCAAATTTTCATTATCTGCTTCATGGTAAATGTCCATTTCACTGGGAAATACTTCTCTCTAGAATTTCTTCATGTATTCAAGCTCAACAGACAGTTGTTCATTTTCTTTGATTAGCTCATTAGTTACATATACTGTCCTCTCTAACATCTCAAGATCCACCCATTTAAAGAATTTGCACTTGTATCTAGTCTGAGTACAAACCAAGGCATGAAATCAAATGTATTTTCTCTTAATAATTCAATATAGAAGATACAATTAAGATGAATTTCTGAAAAAATCATAAACTTACATTGTACTTAGGACAATCGTAAAATTTTCTACCTGAATTAATATCACTCTATAATATTCTCAATGGTGCTCTAAACCCACACTTTTAATAAAATGTTTCTGATTGACATATGGGTCAATAAACGATGAGACTCATCTTTGAAATGGAAGACCATGATGAAGCCATAAAAAAAATCAACTTTCTCCCTCTATAATTAGATCTGCTTTCTCTCTAATTCAAGTGATTTTGGAATTCTAAGGTTCGTTTGATTGAGAATTTGGGGGATTTTATTTGGCATTGACGTTAACTAATTCATCACATGGACCCACCTCTGATTTTGTGGGCCCTACTTAAAGGGTGTTATAATCACATGACCGCAATTGACCTCATTGAACCTTAAATTGACCCAAATTAGAAGTTTTGGGATCTTATTGCATCAAAACTTAATATAGGCTCTCAATTGTATTTTTTAGGTAAAGTTGAGTAGAGATGGCAAAACCTAATCCGCCCCAAATGAGAATCCCCGCTCCGTCTATGGTAATGGGGTGGGATGAGATTGAGTCTCCCCGCCTCGCCTCGATTCCATAAAATTAATATATATGTATTTTTTATTATAATTTCATATTACATATATATATAAATTATTAGTTTTTTTTAAAATTATATTATTTAGTATTTAATTATATTATTATTATTTAAATATTAATTAATAATATATAAAACTTAATATAAATATGTATAATATTTTTGTCAAAATATATAAATTATGAAGTTTTAACATTAATAAAATTATAAAAAAAAAATAAATAGAGATCTCCGTGCCCGCTTTGAACCCGATTTACCTCGTTCCGCCTTTACCCCGACTGCTCATGGGGCAGAGACGAGAATCTCAAAACACAATCCGCCCCGCTCCGCCCCATTGCCATTTCTAAAGTTGAGGTTCTAAATTGAGCATTCCCCCCACAAAAATCTAAATACAAGACCTTTTAGAGGGTTTGAAAACGACAACGTTTTGATCTAATTTGGATCGGGTGGGTGAGATCCAAATCCAATCAATCGGGTTGTCTTTCTTTTTGAACAGCCATACTAGCCAGTAGCGAGCGCCTAGAGCACCCAAATTCAAAAAAAAAAAAAAAAAAAAAAAGAAAACAGAGACTTGTTCATCTCTGTTCTCTGTGCTTTAACTTGAACAAAGAAGATTAATGGCGACAAATTCTGTTCACAATGATCTATTCTCTTCTTTAATTTCAGATATCAAATCTTACACTGGCAAAGACCCTCTTCTCCCCTGGCTCCGGTACTAATTCTCTCTCTCGACTTAATCTCTGTATCTTCCTTATTAATTAATTTCAATTAAATTTATTTTGCAGGGGTATTAAGAAAATGAAGGAGACTCTGCCTTCAAATGCTTTGCAAGAAAAGCTGCCTCGCTTTTTGCAGAAATGTACACACACATTTCAGTCCGATCGTCGCTATAGAAACGACGTTCGGTATCTTCGAGTTTGGTTACAGCTGGTAATTGACTTCACCCATATCGTTTTTTTACTTTTTTTGTATGATTTTGAAGTTGGGTTTTTAGTTTTTTGCTTAATTTCTGAGTTTTTGTTTGGTTCTTGAGTAATTGAAATGAAAGTGATACTGAAAAAAGTCACTCAAAGTGGATTAGTTTATATTCCAAAGCAGTAATTGGTTTGTTTATACCGAATAATTGTTATTTCAATTAAACAAAAAAATGGGAAATTTGAATTTTGTAATTTTAACTCTTCCACTTATTAGTTTCATTTTTATTTTTGGTAAACCAAATATTAGTTTTATTATAAAGGCAGACTTTAGAAAAATGAGATAAATTTGCATAAATGAAATTGCTTTTGATCAAACTTCTTGTTTGTTTACTGTGGTGATTGTGAAAATTTCCTTACAAATCAAACTGGGTAATAGCCTTTATATTGTTTCAATTAGTTAATTAATTTTTATATATAATTTTTTTTCGAATGGGATTTGAGTAGATGGATTATGTGGATGAACCAAGAGCGTTATTGAGAACCATGGAAATGAATTTCATAGGGTCAAAGCGAGCATTGTTCTACCAAGCATATGCTCTTTACTATGAGAAGATGAAGAAATTTGAGGAAGCTGAGAAAATGTACCATTTAGGGGTGCAAAAGTAAGTTTCTATGTTTCAATGTTGTCAGGAAGAGAACCTTTTCATACTCATTTTCACTGCAAATTGCAAGTCGATATTTCTGTTGCATGACTCAACTAAGTCTATCATTGTTAGCGGGAAGAAACCTTTGTTCACTTGTTTGGATCTCTTATCTAGCCACTAAATCAAGATCGTTCTTTCCTTAGATTTTGTTGGATTTAGAGAGAACCCGCATCTTCTTATATTCTAGGAAAAGCTTGATTTACCAAATAAATGATGAAATGTAGTTAGATTTTTCAAGCGCTTCCATTTTATTAACTATTACTATTACTAAAAATTGGACGTATTAGAAGCTATACTACGTTTTTTTTTTTTCCTCATTCATAGAAGGACAAAACATTATTGTCTTCCTTCATGCTGAGAATTGTAACATGGTGAAAAAGAAACTCATACTGTGGTATTATATCCAGTGATTTAGATGAAAATAGCTACTTAATTCCATGTATTGTGATTTTATTAATTTTGTTGGAGAATTGGTCTAAGCTATGTTCTTCATCAAACAGCCTGGCAGAACCTGTTGATGAATTGCAAAAATCATATGAGCAGTTCCTTCATCGAGTGGAACGACACAAGAACAAGAAAGTCCAGGTAGTGCTTTGTTGATTTTGTATGTTGAATTTTTCTTCATTGATAGCACAAGTCTATTGTCTAACATTTGAAAGATGTTCTGCAGCTCCAGGAAGGTAAACCAGGCAGAAGGTCTCTGTCAGTCAGGAAGACTGAAGATAACAAAGAAAATGTATGCAACATTGAGGATAAGACTAAAAAGATACTAGATGGAAGCTCTCAGAATGAATCTAACAGTGCAGGGATTTTGGCAAGTTCATCTAATATTGGAATCGGTGGTGAGTCATCCCTGAAGGACCATGTGCAAAAGAGTAGACCTAGAGATGTATCTGAGCAGCAAGTGATTATTAGAAGAGAATCAGAAAAATCTAGGATGTTTCATGGTGATGACACAGTTGTGGTGAAGTTTGTTGACACTGCCATAGTTGGAAAATCTGAAGTAGAAGATGCTTGTCATCATGGATTGGTGGATCCGACCATAAATATGAAGGAAGCCATGAATGCTATCAATAGCATGTTTCGAGAGCCCATAGAGACTGCTCCAATTAGTAGAAGGTCACAAAGAAGTCGACAAAAAGAACATAATTCGAACACTGGATTCAATGTCTTTGTTGATGAGGGCTTAGATAATGGAATTGAATCATCGTTACATCGAAAAGATGAAAAGGATGTTTCACTAATGCAGCATGGTAGAGCTCAAGCTTGCCAACTTCACCAAGAACCATTTCAAATATTCATCGATGATGAAGAAAGTGGTGAGAATGGAGATGGAACTGATGAGAATGACAACTCAGGCTCTTGCTCATCTGCTTCACATTTGAATGTTTTTGTATTCCCATGTCTAAAGGATCTACCAGACGATACCGCTTCAGAAAGTTTGCCCCAAGTAAAGCTTAGAGAAGATACAGTTGTGCATAGGTTTGTTGGGTCTACGATCTTAGATGAGCCAGCAGTAGAAAATGTTTGCCACCATGGCTTAGTAGACCCTACAATTAACTTGAAGGAGGCAATGGATGATATAAATAACATGTTTGGGAAGCCAATGGATTTTGTAAGGGCCAAGAGACCAAAGAAGCTGGAAAAAGCATCAGTTACAAAACAAGAACAAGATCTTGGTGGGTTTTCAATACTTCCTGATGATGATTTGGAACATGAAAAGGTTCAGCCACCACCAAGGCCATCTCGTGTAAGTGATACTGACTTGTTTGAGCCTACTGTGTTTACTAAAGAAGCAATGGATGACATAAATAAGATGTTTGGAATGCCATTAGACTTTTAGGAACAAGTATTGTTTGTGTTGCAGGAGATTTCAATTGATATGTTTGTAATTTAAATCATGCTCAAGTACTTAAATTGCAAAAATGTTAGAGTAGATGCCATCTTGTTCTTCATGTGTGAACCATGAAATGTGAATTTAGCATTTGCTTGATGTGTCCTGTGCTTCTGTTTCCTTGTATTATGTACAAGTACAGCCTACTAAACAACATCAATGTTAAAAAATTTGGGGAAATTTTCTGCAATTTTCATGCAGGATATTAATGGTTTTGTGCATTCAAGCATGTATTTAGTTTAGAGTCTATGTTAGGGAAATCAGAGTTATAAGAGCAGCGATAAGAAAAGAGAAAAATGACAAACAAATTTTAACGTGGTTTAGTCTCTCAATAGATTTACGTCTACGGTTTCTTAAAGGGATAATCTACTAAATCAACATGCTACAATTTTTGAACGGATAAAATTGCAAACCCTCTCACAATATCATCACAAAGGCACTCTACTCATGCACTTTGTGATACACGGTTCAACAATTATTATTACTGCAAATCTACTGCAACATTGGGCTAAAACCAAAAAACCTCTCCTATAATATTTCTATTTATAATGTTGCTCATTATCTCTTTTAACTCAATAAGAATTCTCATCCAATTAGGAATAACATTAACATAAGAATTCTACTCAACAAATGAAATAATCCTCCACTCAATTGAGGTATATTTTTCACACACAAAATAATAAAATGTTTCTTTCAAGTTCCATTAGAATTTTGAGTCATAATTCTAACAGCCTATTTGGCATTATTATTTAAACTACTATTGAGAAAAACACTATTTTAAAATTTTAATTGGAAGCTATTGAATTGGTTTTTAGGATGAATTAAGTATGTTCTAGTCATAAAAACTCAAAAATAGCTAAAGCAGTTTTAAAATTTAAAAAGGTACTTTTCAGAAAAGTAGTGTTACAACCATAATATCAAACACGCTCTTACTTGAAGCTTATGCCCTTTGATGTAACAAAAACATGTGGAAAATGTAACATTCATCTGCAACAAAACTGAATTTATTCAAGAAACAAACACAGTAAAGGCTCAAGACCAACAAAAGAGAGGACAAAAAGGATTCAAATGAAGAAAAATTATGATCATATTAGACATGAGTTTCAGGAGGGCATTGAGCTGGACCGAAAGCTAAAGGACCTGCAGCATAGATAACAGCTTCATAATGACTTCCTCTCAGAATCTTGTTCTCAAATCGAAGCGAAGCGCCATTGATTCCATAGTTAACATTAGAGAGAAGACTGCAATTTGCAAGAGGAGAAGAAACAAGTTTCACATGGCAAGATTGAAGAGGATGATCTAAAAGGCTATTACCCATTTTGAACCCATCAAGTTGTGCATAGAAATAACCATTCTCATTAGCTTCAAATGCCTTGTAATAACTAACTTGTTTCATATGGTTTTTGCAAATTACACTAATTTTAGCAGAAGGGATTGGCTTAGCCCCACTTAATGACCATGAACCATAGTGATCACAACTTTGGCAATACACTACACCTTCAACAACTACATCAGTTTTCTTATTCTCTGCTGGTTTGTTTGGGGCATTTTCATCGGTAGCCATTGAAGGGAAAGACAATTGGAGCAGCAAGAGAGAGCAAATGGCAATTGTGAGATGGCTGGTTGCCATTTTCTTTGTGAGTTATTTGGAGAGTAGAAAGCAAAGTTGATATGGGTTGGAGAGCTATTTGGATATAGAATGTTATTTATAGAGATTATTATTGTAGTTTTTGAGAGAATTTTGGTGAGCTTTGAACTTTAGATTAACGTGGGGACTACTAAGTTTTGCATGCCAACCACTATCATTATTTAGTAGAGTTGTGTCTACGTGAAGACCATCTTCCTCTTATTATTTAAGATAAAACTATATAATGAATTCTACAAAGTTTAATGATATTTAATTATCTTAGTTATATTTTTAATGTGTTTTAGCTAAAATATTCTTAGATCAGTTTAAATATTTATCAAAACTTTATCTCGATTCTAGACAAATACAAAGGTATAATTCATACTCAATTTATGTATTTAGAAATTATCTCTAATTATTGTTAAATCTAAAAAATCGAATTCTAATTAACAAAATGAAGAGAAAATCCTTTTCTGGATTTAGTTAACCATTAAAATTGTTTTCTAGTTAGTAAAATTGGAGAGGATGTTATGACTTTGGACTGACTTCCTATTACTATACCTGGAGATAATTTGAGTTGGGAGACATGGATTTAACACTCGAGCTCAGTGTTTTATTCCTGTGATTTAATTTTATCCCATAATCAGCTTAATTTCACTTATAACCCTGAACTTATCATTAAATTTAACATATCACTAAACTTCAATTTTATATCAACAAAATTAATGAAATCTTTTAATTTTATTTCAATAAGTTCATTATTACAAGACTTTATAAACGTTTTTGTCAATTTTTTAGCATGAAATCAAGTAAAATTAGTTTAATATAGTTTAATAAAAAAGAAAAACTCAAGGTTTATGTTTGTCTTGATCATCATATGAAAAATTTGAGACTATAAAAATTTAACAATAGTAATATTAATTTAATAAAATATTAAAATTGAGTATTTTTTTAAAAAAATCAAACTGTCGAAGTATTCTTTAACTAATTTCCGTATCAAATGAGAGTAAATTCTCCCTTCAAATAAGTTGAAGTACATATCTCACGCTGGATTTATACATTTAAAACTTACCTCCAAAAAATTGAATTCTAAGCAACAAAAATATCATCAAACTATATATTTTTTTTTTGCCAAATCAAACTAAAATTTCTCTCGGAGTGATTTTGCTAATACAAATTGCCAATTAAAGTTTAGTAACAAATTTAAAATTTAGTTTAACATCGAGTGATAATGACTGAATTAACCCACTTTCTTCGATTGTTCTCTTTTTCCCCTTAATTATTATTATTATTAATCTTGTTTAGAATTGAACGTGTTTAGAGGTCCTATTTTTTTAGGAGCTGGCATGATAAGCACAAAGAATTTTGGTCGACATATTAATCAGATTAAATAATATGACAAATCACATTGAAATTTCCAGGATATACTCCTAGAGTTGACCTTCACAATTTTGTTCTGCCATGCCAGCAGATATGCTTGAAAATTACACAAATGAAAGTCCATATAATACAATAAGATTAGGGCTAAAGTTGAATCAGTCTAAATCTAGTATGTTAATCCTTTCTTAAAATCATTCACAAAAATTCAGCTCAAGAAAAAAAATATATCATTCACAACAGAATGAGTCAAATAGGAGAGAGAGAGAGAGAGAGAGAGAGAGAGAGAGAGAGCACTAACAACTTGACATTATAGATGTGCTTGTGGTGCATTCACACAATTTCCAAACAGGAAAAAACAAGAAAAAAAGTATAAAAAAGAAAAAAGGGTGAAAAAATTTACCAGATTTCACCCTTCCTAAGTTATATACAAGCAACTCTTATAAACTTACAGGCAACTGATTTTTAGTGCCTCACCAACTACAAACAGTGAGAAATTGGAGAGCTCATACTTACAGTGTCGGGTATTATATATATATATATATTAGTCAGCATCTGGTGACAAAATTTCAAGCTCTGCCCACCAAAGAGGATTGAGTTTTGGGATTGCTCCATCAGGTGTTATTCCTGTTATCTCCCTTAATATTGCTGTGACTTCTCTCATTTCTGTTCTTTGTTTCGGATCCGGATGCACGCAAGATTTTATCACTTCACCAATTTTTTCTAGTTTCTCCTCTTCAAAAGAGTCTAGAGTTGGATCAACCATGTTTTTAAGAGATTGATCCCCTCTCAAATAGTATGATGCCCAGTCTTCAAGTGAGTCATTGTCCACCGAGTAAGGTACCCTACCCGTTACCATTTCAAATAATAGCACACCAAAACTATAAACATTACTTTCTGGGCGTGCTGTTGGAGTATCTAAGAACTTCTTGGTTGCTTCCGCCTCAGTTGCAGTTACCACATTTGAAAAACTGAAATCTGAAATTTTTGCTGCATAATCTTCGGTGAGAGAGATGGCTGAAGAGTTCAGATTGCTGTGAGTTGTTGGTGGGTTCAGCTGGTGCATATGCTCAAGGCAGTAAGCCATGCCCATTGCAATCCTCAGCCGCATTCCCCAGTCCAGGTGCTCGGATTCTTTAACTGCAAGATCAACCATTGTTAGAGATCTGCAATCAACTATAAAACTGAGCACAAAGTAAACGGACAATGAAGACAGAAAAAGCAAGGGCAAGTAAATTTTATCCATTCTTTCCCTGGGGGAAAGGAGTCATTCTTTCTTCCTGTTTTGTCCCCCTAGGAGCAAGAGCTCACTAAAGATTATAATTTTCAAATGCATGATCCTGTGGAGAAAATATTCTATTGCATCAAGCTTATAGATCTTGCAAAGCATAATGATGCAGCACTCTGAACTTTATTTCATAAGTACAGGAACTGGAGAAAAAAATTACATCAGGAAAAAGACATCATTTGGTTGTCCAGTTTGGAGGAATGATGTGGCAAGGGAAGCAATGGCATTTCTGTCATTTCTGTATCCACAATTCCATATAGATCAATATATACCACATTCATCATATATTCCTCTTTTCCTCTTAATTTCTTGTGCAATAGGTAATTCTTGACCAGTAGACTCTCTCTCTCTCTTGCTTCTACATTCATATTAAGAAACTAAGAATGAAATGTTAATGGCTAAAAGTCCTGTAGTTACTAATCCTGAACCTGTACAATTTTTGTTACGTGAGAATTTACACTACTATTATTTATTTTCATTATATTCTTATATTCTCAAATGGAAGATTATCAAGGTCATCTTTGCAGGAAGATTATATTTGGAATTGATAGCATGTTTTCTTCACTAGGGCACAAAAGACAAAGACGGCTTTGTTCATTTGTAGTTGTTATTAATTATATTAGCTCTATGCAATATTTTAGAATGATTAATCTCTGAATTATAGTTTTTAAAGATATTGAGAATTAGCTGACTTGAACTTATGATAATTGCTATCTTAGATATGTCCATAAAAATATTTAATGTTAAGAACTCACTGTGTAAATGCTCAAAGAGTGTCCCATTTGGAGCATATTCGAAAACAAGCATTCTTGTGAAAGGCTCCTCCTCCTCACAATACCCAAGAAGGTTGACAAAATTCTTGTGGTTTATTTTTGATAATGTCTCAATCTGAAACATAAATACAGAATTAGAATGTCAGATTACACCATAAAGCCATATAGTTGAGTGGGATTTCTTTGTAGAGTACCTTCTTCCTAAACTGAACTTCCAAATTCTTCGGCCAATCCTTGGAAGATGTTATTGCAACCTTGGCCACAGCTATTTCAACTCCACTGGACAATGTTCCCTTGTACAGTGTACCAATTGGTGAAGAACCAATTACATTACTAAAATCTTCACAGCCTGCCTCAAGCTCAGATCTCTTAAGCTTTGGTACTCCTGAAATGCAAATCTGAATCATATAAGTAGATAGATAAAGGAAGGAACATGAACATTCAAATGTGTCACACTCAAGGGGATGCAGAAAGGAAACTAAAAGAAACAGAAAGATGTGAATCAGCTTGCTCTATGGATGATGCACATGCAATGGTGAATCAGCTTCAGGATTGATAATTCCAGTTATTCATTATCGCTTCAAGGTGAAATATATATTTTACATCTGAAACTTTTAAAAGGGTGTGGACATTAAGGTTTGAAGCTCTACCCCTTGTATCATAAGGCAAACACTTGACTATTAGGCCATGACTCTCATGTGCTAGGAACGAGATATGCTTATGCACAACCAACTTTTCTATTCAGGAGAATTGTTAGGTGCCAACTTTCAGAAACATTTGTCATCCAATAACTAATGTATATTTCTTTAATTGGCATTATAATATCCTACAAAATAAATACATAAGTCTAACTTTTCCACTTAGAAAGAAGAATTACCAGTCACAAATGCTTTCTGAAGCTGTCCACTCAATCCTGTTGCCCAAGGTTTGACAGTAGCCTTATTAATTTGACAGACATATATGCTGATAATGGAAATGACAAGCAGGGCAACCCCCCCTATGGCTCCAGCAATTATTGCAACATGCTTTTTTGAAGAGGAATTTGAGGGTGGAGTGAGAGCTAGAGGAGTATTTGAAGAGGAACCATTTGGAGAAGGGGAAGGTGCATTTGACTCCCGTGGAGGAGATGGAGAAGAAGTATTCACATTAGGGAAAAAATTTGAAGGCACAGATGGTTGAGGTACGGAAATATTTGGAAGGCGAGGAGCAAGGCCACGATAATATCGTGATTCATGAGGGGCACTGGCCTCCTGCAGCTGTCGCCTGTTAATTGCATTTTCAGTTTGCAAAATATTCCTGTAAAGAATTTGGGGGAAAAAGCAATAAGTAATAAAAACATAATACAGCAAAGAAATATTGTAAATAAAAGTGGAAAAACAAAAAGAAATACAAGAAAAAAAAATTCATGAAAATATTAAAGTGCCCAAGAACCAAAAAAAATAAATAAAAATAAAAGTAATAAGTGCCCGCTAAAGTTGTCTGACCAACAAGAGAACAGCTTGCTGGCAGGGACATACCATGTAACAGATTTTTTATTGCAAGATGATCCTTTAGCTGTGCTGGATAGTTGGTTTTCATCCACTTGAATTTCAGAAAGCATCTTCAGTTGAAGGATTTCAGGAGATAAGTTGCCAAGAAGCTCATTGTTGTCTAAAAGACTAAAACATTAGCAGAAAAATTCAGTTAATGTACTAATGAAGGCAGAAGATAACACAATGATCATAAGTTTTTTGACATTCTCAACGCACAGGATTGTTAGAGAGAGATTATTGCCAAGATCAGGTGGAAGCGGCCCACTGAAGTTATTATATCCAAAATCTAGCACCTCCAACTCCTTCAACTCTCCAAGACCTTCAGGAATGATACCACTAAAAGAATTGTTCCGCAAAACACTGCAGTAAACCAGAAGTCATAAGACTAGATGTTAAAACTTTTGATTTTTTGAAAAGAAAAAAATAAATAAAAAAATAAAAAAGAACTCCAAATAGCAGTTACCTAGTTAATACTTACATAGACTTTATGTAGACAAGGTTTCTGAGGTCAGGTGCTAGTGCTCCTCCAAGACAAAGATCTTTCAGGTTCCTGCACGTTATACATTTTTCTTTAAAATCAAATGGAGGCCATATCAGCAACTGATATTGTGTGTAAAAATAACAATTAACTACAGCAGAGACAGAATTATTAAAAAAAAAAAAAAGGTTCAATAGTGATCTAGTTTTTGAATGCTAACCAACATCCATTAAGTTTGCATCAAACTAAACGAAAACTTTTAAATTAAAGTAGCACTTGAGGATTCTAGGTTGCTAAGTTTACATAGTATCACCAGGGAACAATTTGGGCTCCTCAGGCACAGTTGCACCTGGCGTGATGATATTTTGCAAAATTTACTAATAGTTATGCAGCACTGAATGGAAAAAATACCACATAACAGCATTTACACTAACAGTATCAAAAATATAAACTTTCCCACAGAAGTTAAAAACCCTCTGGTTTTGTTAAACTCTTGAAAAAGTTCAAACTGCAAATCCAACGATGGAAATTATCAAGTCATGTATAAGCATGGATTGTTATCTATACACCAAAAACGAACACTTCCAGGTAACCTATGTCCTGAAATAGGTTATAGGTAGGCGCATGATACTTTGCCATTTTGGTCTAGTTTCAAAAAATGATCCTAGTCATTGACATTTTTTCCTCATTTTTATAACTTTTTGGGAAAAAGCAAAATTAATCCAATTTCAAGTATTGGATTGAATAAAGCACTGAATAATATTCTTCTTGAGTTTATATATTCAATATCAACCAAATTCTTTAGAACTTTAAATTCATGTATTTATAATAACGTATCAATTGGCACTCAGAAAGAAATTTTCTTTTGGTACTAGAAATACACAGCTTAAGAAAGAAAATTTTTTCATTGAAACTTTCGCCAAAAGAACAACTGAAAAAAGCTTATGATTGCCTTTTAAAAACAAATGAGTGCATGCTTTCATCGTTGACTGACTTGATTAGCTTCACTAATCACACATTTAAAATTTGAAAACAAAAAATTTATGCAAACTTAAGTATCCATTATGCTTAATTTTCCGAGCAACCAAACAGAAAATAGAGAGCGAAAAGCAAAAATAAACAATCGAGAGAGAGAGAGACATACAAAATTACAACTTTGCCATCGGAACACTCAATTCCAGACCAAAAACACGGATTTACAACTCCATCCAAATCGTTCCAGTTCTTCAACGCGTCGTACGGATCACTCACTATTCTTTCTTTAAACTTCAACAAAGCCAAACCTGCAAAGACATTTAGAAATTACACCACAAAATTTCATCATTCATTTTCCCGAGAAACAAACAGAAAACAACATTATAAAAGCATTATATTACCTTCATCGTTGAGAGACCAACACAAAATCAAGTTCTGGTAATGCAAAAACAGAAGAAGAACACCAAATCTACTGAATTTCCAGTTCCTCTTATCCATGATATTGAAATTTAAGTTAAAGCAAAACTTAACTAAGAATCATAAGATTAGTATAAGCAGAGTTTCAGAAAATGGAGATTTTTATTTTTCAGAGAAAATTCAATATAGCTTTAAGATTGGTATTGATATGAAGAAGAAACTCGAATAATAATAAAATAATGGTAACCAGAGCAAGATGACAGAGATTATTCAAATACTGTGTTCGCGTGTAAGCAGAGTTGAT
Organism: Vernicia montana; assembly: GCA_949750685.1. NCBI lineage: Eukaryota > Viridiplantae > Streptophyta > Magnoliopsida > Malpighiales > Euphorbiaceae > Vernicia > Vernicia montana. Next base: position 25,109 of record CATKHJ010615060.1, read on the forward strand.
TTATTAGACCAGAGAAACAGAGAAATATTTTTACTTAGGAAAACGCGTACTCTCTACTTCTGGATTTTCTTTTATTTTTTGTTTTTAAATATATTTTTGTTCTAAGGTGAATTTTTTATTAATTAATTATTAATGTTTTAATTCTTATCCTTTTTTTAGTAATGTTTTAATTCTTATATTTTTTTTTAGTAATTTATTAATTATTGTTAATATTGTTACTATAAATCATATAACTATATATGTCTAAGACATTTTCAAACTATGTGGCCTATTGATAAGTGCATATATGATCTAAATAATAAACTCAAATTCGATTCTTTTTTTCATATTACAAAAAAAATCACAATACGGTATATATATAATATGCATGTCACTTTAGTATGTTCAAAAAAATGTATAAAAATTATTTTTTTATTAATTTTTTTTAAAAAACATGTTAACAAAACAAAAAAATATATATAAATATATGATTTTAAAAATATTTTCATGAAAAATAAATTAAAATATTTGATTATTTTTCTCAATTTTTTTGTTAGGAAAAAAAGACTTCACATTTAAAATTTATATTGTATTTATTAGTCTTTTGGAAGGTGGAATATGTCAATTTAATAATATGATATATATTATTTTTATTATAAATAATTTATTTTTACCCACTAAATTATAATCTAAAAATAAATATATAGAAATTTTTATTATTAAAATTTTCTATAAATCCCTTAATACTAAAAAAAAATTGTTTTGAGAAAAAATTACTAACTTTGAATTTTCTATGTTTTGGAATATATATAAACCAAAAATCTATTTGAAAAAAACAAACAAGTCTTAGAATAGAATAAATCAATCAACCAAAGGTTAAAAAGGAAAAAAGTTAAATTAGAATAAAGCCACATAAAAAATGAAAAAGATATTTTTATCAAGAGATAAATTTATATTTTTTATATTTCACGTTTCTTTATTTTTAAAAGTACAAATTCATATTTTTAGTAAATATTATATAATTTAATAAATAAAATTGTTAAATTTGGGGTTTTATAAATGCCGGCAAAGTAAAAATAAATAAATAAATAAAGTGATATAGTTTGCAAGGTAAAAGACGCTACAATAATGAGAAACTGAGAATTGGTCATTTTCCTTTATGTACGACAGGGCCCCACTAAGGTCTCTAGTTAATTGGATTTATTACTTAATGACGGTTTATGCTATTAATTAAATTAAATCAAATCACTATATTATTCTTTTTTTTGGTGTAATTGTTAAAATAGGTTTGGTGGTATTGGTTACTTCTTTGATGTTTCCTCTCAAATTAGCCTAATTATGTAAATTGAAAGGTACTATCTTATTACGGCTAATTGTCTTATTTCATGATCTTTAATTTAAACTCATTCTTAATTAACTTGGCTAATTAGTCAATTTCGGGATATTCATTTTTCTTGCAAATTATTCTGTTCATAAAGTATACTAGTTTTGCAACTTTAATTCGTGTAATTAAGGAGTTAATTTATACCATTAGAGAAATTTTAATAACATTATAATAATAA
>CATKHJ010615067.1:0-15595 GCA_949750685.1 Vernicia montana
TATCATATTGAATGAGATATCTAAGATTTAATCAAGCTAGCATTTTGATGGATTAAGGTTTATAAGTTTAAATTTTATTATGACTTTATAGATGAATTGTTTGTATGTGGAATTAGAGAATTATAATATGAAATAGAGAAACTAAATATACATTTAGAACCTAAGGAAAATAAGGTTTACTATTAAAATTATTTTAATTAAGTATATGAGTTGGTTATATAAAAGATGAATTGAATATGAGATTGAAACTTGTAAAATGAAAATGTAAGTAATGAAAGTTTAACATTGGGCCATTCGGTCAATACATAATGTATGTATCTATATTACTTGAAAAAGTTATAATGACTATGTAAATGGATTAATTTGTATATGTTAAACTTGTATTGAGTAGTTATTAGAGAAGTTGCAATAGAAATTAACTTAGGAATTAACTTGTTTGCATATTGAGTGCGGATGAGTAATATGTAACTTGAATGAAATGATTGATTGTGGAGAATAAGGATAAACAAGGCACAGAAGATAATAGCGAAGAGGACGATCATCTATTCTATCTCTGTTAAAAATAGGAGCTTAGGTGAAGAGGTGAGTAAATAATTTATTAATGTGATATGTGCATTTCATTGCATTCCTTAAATCTTTGTAAAACCCTTTTTGAAATGAAAATCCTATAAATATTAATATTACTGAATTCTTCAATTCTTAAAAACCCTAGCTAATCATGAGATACTTGATTGATTAGACCCCATATTCATTGCTATATGTGCTTCAAAGGTTTCTTCTTAACAATGCTTATTCAATTGTCAACCTAAATGAATTACGCTATTTAAATCCAAATGATATATGCCATATTGCTACTTGAACAATGCCAAATGAGATATACTATATATGATATACGAGATTTCAATTGTATGCAGAAATCCCCGACTAATGTGGGTAATACATCAGACTGTGTGCACACAGGAAAACCCGTGGATGGGGTGTATGCATCCGAACCTCAACTAGGAGGGGTGGTCCTAGCCGTAAGACCTGATCAGTCTTACACTTTATATGTGATATGAAGGAGCATGCATAACCTAGCCTCTACTCCAATTTTCTATATGTGGGAGCAAGCAAGGCACAAGCCGCTGCTCCATCTTTATATGTGAAAATGTGGGAAGCACTCCGTTTCTAATTTAACTGATTTTTGCTAAAGATTATATGAAATACATAAATGCCTCGTCAAAATGAAACTATCTGATATTGACATCCATTATTATTCATTTTGCCTGCATATTATATTAGTAAATTATTTGCTAACTGAGAATTTTCTCACTCCGCGGTTGTTAATGTTTTTCAGGTAATAACAGAGATGAGCGAGGTAATTCTCAAGTTCCTTCTTCACTTGAGAAATGCTAAGCTATTGCAGTCTTTTTATTATGTTCTTTTGACTCAAAATGACTAAATAACTTAAAGTTGTCATTAGAGCTCCATGGTAATTATGGTACAATATATGGGGATAGTTGAATTATAGTATTGTAATTAACATTTACAAGTTGATGTGGTTAACAAGTATTTAAATTGTATAGAAAATGTTTGCTGAATGCTAAATATATGCATGTACTGTTAATGAGCCATATGATTAATGACTATATAGGTTGTGAATTGTGAAAGTTTATGAGATTGCACTTGAAGATGAGGATAAAGGAATTATTTAAAGTGTTAGTTTTATTACAGGTTGTGTATCTTGGGGTATATGTTATGTATAGCCGGTACTCTGCTGGATTTTTTTTTGAAATAGTTATAGTGAGTGTGTTCTACAGGTGTTCATGCCATGACGGTTACCCATACCCTAGGATAATCGTGACTCTTGAGTTGGGTTGTGATAAAGGGCGTTGGGCTTAAGGTATTGGGTAAAGTGATCTTGAACAAGGGGTAGGGTCAAGGCAATATTGTTGGTATTGGGGACCTAATGTATTTAAGATTTTGAATGAAGGTCAAGGGTGAGGATAATGGTGTTTAGGTTAAGGGTTAGGGTAATGGTGTTTAAAGTTTGTTGGGCGAAGGTGATTTGATCGAGGTGAGAGTGTTCGACCCTTCTTTGATTCAAGGTATGACCTAGGCTTGAGATAAATGCATGATTTTTTGTACATTATGAATGCATGATATGCATGAGAAAAATATTTCATGAATATGCAATTGTGCAAGGCTTTGATTATGGTATTGTGAACCATTAATTTTACACCCTCTGAGGTAATGCGTAGACCCGGTAAGACAAACCTTCGACGATCAAAAATTACCAAAATCCATCATCTTCTGAACTACCCTCAAATCATCCAGGACTAAATATGAAGCCTAACATAATTGGAATTGCTGAAAACGGATGGAAAATGAGCAAAAAAGGACGAAAAATACAAAAATGGGGCGCCAAGCCGCAGGACACGCATACGGATCTGCCGTGCACACCTGCGGATCCGTCGGGTACACCTAAGGATCCGCCGGAAGTCTCTCTGGATCCGCTAGGTTGCTCTATGGATCCGCACCCATTTTTCAATTTTTTTTCCATTTTTTCTGAATTTTCACCCCTTTTTTCACTGTATCCCACATTGAAAGTGCATGAAACTTTTCCCCAGCATTCACCCTATATATAGGGGATCTCCCACTTATTATTCTTCACCTTTTGACCACTTCACCTCTTGAATTGCTTTATTAGCCTTTGCATCAAGCGAACCATCTCCCATAAGCTTGGTTCACCAAGGAACAAGCTCCTTAGTTTTAAATTTTATTTTATTTTTGCTTTACTATTTGCTCCTCGCTTTGCAAAGCAAATTGGGTTGCGGCTTCCTGAGCCAACCTATCAAGTCAAAAATTTCTTGTCGTTCGAGGCAAGCTCCTTGTTGTCTGAGGCAAGCCGCTGCCTGCCAATTGAGGCAAGTCCGTCGCCAACTGAGACAAGTCTCATTCATCTCAAAGCCGCACTAGCGCAAGGTAAGCATTTTTTCCTTTTCATTATTTATTTATTTATTTATCCCTCCTTGGGATTCTCTTCTCCCCCTTTCGGCTCATTGTCTAATTCTTTTCTTTTCTACTCCCGACTCTCTTAATTGATTCACTTAGGTTAGTTAATTAAAATCTGAAATAATTAATTCAACCTGGTAATCAATTAAAATCAACTTAATCAATCAATCAATCAAAACATGATAAAGTGATTTGACTAAACAAACTCTTTCGCAAGAAGGGAGAACTGAATGGGTTCTGATTCCAATTCAAAAGGATACGCATGCATGCTTGGTCCAAGCATCGAATTCAACTAAAATCAACCAACTTCTCCCCTCCATCATCTTCTTCACATAGTTAGGATTTTCTTTTCTTTTATTTAATATGAGATTTTATCATGCATCATATTAACTATATAAGCATAATTCATGAAATTAATTTTAAGTCACAACTTTATTAAGTGCCAAACTAATTTAAATGAATTGAAAACTTAATCTCTAAATCCTCTTTGGTTTCGAGGCTAGTGATCTTTTTCCTTTGGGATATTAAATGGAGTAAATTTGAGTTTTTTTCCTTAATCTTTTCCCAATTAAAATAAAATTAAGGTGGCGACTCTAAATCAATTTTCAAAATTAATCAATATAAGCTTGAGGGCTTCATCGTGAGTCTTTCATGCATTACTTGCATAGGCTTTTTGCCTTTTCAACATAGTTCTTTACGAAAACAATGGATAGTGAGTAGCATCGAGTAGGTAACCCTCCTTGGGTCTATTCACCGATAGCAAAATCATTTATCCCATAATGAATCCTTTGATCCTTTCAAAGGTGTAACTAGTATGCCCGTATCGTTAGACCCACGCGAGGCTCTTTGACTCACATGTGGTTAGGTATATTGCTACTATAGTGTGACGGGTACCCTATCCAAACCACCCTTACCTTTTTCATATAATGAACTTAGAACCTAACCTTAGGTTGTATGTACCATAATCAAAGCCTTACACAACTGCATCCTCATGAAATATTTCCATGCATATCATGCATTCATAATGTACAGAAAAATGCATTCATTTTATGTGGAGCCTTGAACCAAAGAAGGGTCAAACACTCTCACCTCGACCCAATCTCCTTCACCCTATAAACCTTAAGCCTAGCTCCCTTGGCTCATTACCTTCAAGACCAACCCATTACCCCTAAGCCCAACAACTTTGGCCCAACATACCCCAGACCTCTAAAGCCCAATACCTTTTGCCCAACATACTACCCTAAGGCCCAAACCTTTAGCCCATCATACCTTAGGTGATCCTTGAAGCCCAAAACTGGTTGGCCCACAATGCAATAGGGAATCCTTTTCCCTAAAATTTGCATGCTTATGCCTTCATCACCTTTCCTGTTCCATACCCATCACTTACTGGGTTTTTTTTTTTATTTTGCTTAAAGGTACCAATGGCCGAGATAATTGATATGGATACCAGCAAGAAGAGAGCTTCCAAACCATCTTCATTGCTGCCCTTAATGCTCAACAAGCCAGCTTCAATAAGGCCTTAAGCACCCAACAGACCAACTCCAACAAAGTAATGGCTCATCTCACCATAGCTCCCAGTGCCCAACAAGCCAAGTTCACCCAAGCTTTGAAATCCCAAAGCCAACTCATCAACGAGGTAAAGAGAATGATAAATTAGGTCAAATCAATTGATACTGCATCTAGAACAATACCCAAAAGCTCCACATCTCCAACTCTAAGCACCAAAGCTATCCTAACTTCCATTTTGGATCAGATTGACAATGGAGAAAAGCTCACAAACACTGAACCACTAACTCCAAACACTACTTCCACCCCAACTCCAATTGTTGACCTGACCAATTCCACTCCGTCTATCCCAAACACCAATATTGATCCAGTTGTCAATGGAAAGGCACCCATGCCACTGATCCCAAGCATCAATCCTTCCTCCTCTTTGAATCTTTTTCAAAGTAGGAAGGAGTCTATCCCATAAGTTACCTCAAAGCACAAGATGAATGAACCTGAGCATATTTGTATGGGGAAAAGAAAGTGCAAAAAGAGTGACACCAATATTCCACTTACCTCTGCTGAATGGAAGAATATGGACACCTAGTGCAAAAAGAGTGACACCAATATTCCACTTACCTCTGCTGAGTGGAAGAATATGGACACCTACACTCATCTCCCTCTTACAAAATGGAACAATATGGACACCTACACTCCCCTTATTGATGCAGAGTGAAAAAGTATAGAGCCCGCTGCTATCACTAACTACAAATCTTTGAAAATGGAAAGGAGAAAGTTCACAGACTTGGGTATGCCCTTAAGTAGTATTTATCAAAAGGCCTTGCAAAAAAATTTGGTAACACCTTTAGAACCAAAGGCACTGTCAAACCTTTTGTCCAAAAACTACAATGCTAGTGAATTCTATAAATACCATCAAGGGGTTCACCATAAGACAGACGTGTGCAAGAGCTTAAGGCACAACATCCAAGACCTCATTGACAAAGGAGACCTCATTCTTCCTAGACCAAATACCCCTATCGACCTCTAAGCCACTATAAACTCCCTCAATTCTAAAGCAGGAAAAGTTTAGAGGCTACTCTCTTTGAGCAACTCCTCATGATCGAATGTGGAGTAAAATTAGACCTTACCCCAACCTGTCCTAAATCCACCTAGTGAATCGGTACTTTAAGGAGGACACCAGTCTTAGAGTTAGAATCTGTTAAAGTCAGAGTCCAAATCCAAAAGATTAGAGTCTGTTTGTCAGAGTCATGTTTTTATTTTCTAATTTTGGGTCTATAACCATCGTTCCCAGTATGTCTTTTAATTGTTTATGTAATCATGGATGATGACATTCTTTTTCATAATAAAATTTGAATTTTTCATACTATTTATCTTTTTTACTTCATTATGTGTTCTCTTTTTTTGAATCCAATATGAATGAAACAAAAGATTAATAAACTCTTGCACAAGGAAAAAGTTACATGCACTAATTGGAAGAATAAAAAGTTTACAGATGAATACATGAAGCAGAAAGCCACGACAATTGAAAGTCGAATCCAATAAGAGTTCATCAAGGTGGTTGGTTCGGCAAACCAATCACTCATCCGCCAAGATCAGTCAAGATAGCACCCAGGAAGAATGGGAAGGTTCACGTGTAATGAATGCTATCTAATAAAGGTGATACAGTCTTCACCTGTTGGTTGAATTACATGACTGGAGTTTGCACTCGTCTCTTTGACTAACCCATATGTGGATTTTAATCAAACATAAGTTTCCACAGATCATGGTGATGGAAAAGGATTTGTAATGAATAGGATTGATCTATCTCAAGAGATCACGAGAGTCGTGACAGACCTCCGCAAAGTGGCTTGAAATGCAACTGCAAATTCTTGGGGGTATGAAAGTTGAATCAATCCGAAATCTCCCAAGCAGATGTAATTGCATCTTATAAATGATAAAGTGAATAGAAGTAGCCTCATATCATCCAAGCTAACATTGTTAAGTTTGACCACTCTTTTGAAATCATTGCGGTCAATGAATGCTGCTCTCAAAAGGAAGAAGTTAGAAAATGGTTCCATATTATCGGTGAACCAACCAATAAGACTATCAAATTCACTTTGCAAAAGCTGACTAAGGATCATCAAAAGAAGCATCAACAGTTGTCGTACCGAACTCCCATCCATGCTTCAATTAGGGGCAACAATTGAGATAGAAATTCTTCTAGCTAGGGACAGGCAAGTGTCATGATCAGTTGCAAGAAGGTAGTCAGAGCTCCAACTTTTGATCCAAAGTTCAAAACACAGTGGGTTGCATGTTCAAGAAAACCTTGCCTGGAAAAAGTGTCATCCTAGTGAGTTTAAATGAAAACAAATCTTCCAGCCTTTTCAATGAATTAGAAAATAACTTGTTGTTTAATAGTGCATCGTAACCAAGAACTACATAGACCTGACCCTCCTAAGAAATGACAAGTAAAGGGACAACAAAAGTGGAAGTACGTAGGTAGCCCAATTTGGGTACGGTCCAAATATAAATCCCCTTTTGCCAATGTCGCTCTCCTCTTCACTCTTAAAAAAAAAAAATCTCGCTAAGTTGAAAACCCGAAAGGGCGGCTTAGGCAGAAATTAGAGCAAGCTCGTCGAGTTGAAAACCCAAAACTCGAAAGGGCGGCTCGGGCAGAAATTAGAGCTAATAATCAAAATGGTTCACTAAGTTGAAAACCCGAAAGGGCGACTTAGCCAGATGATGGAGCAAATTTGTTAACATAAGGTGGTAACTCAAGTAGAAATTAAAAACTTTGTTTTGTTCAAATTGGATTCAATGTCTAGTTGATCATTTTATCCTGTCTCGTTCAAAAATAAAAGTCGAGTACTTAGTCTGTTTAAGCTTATGTCTAGGAAAAGCTAAACAATTCTTCCTCCCTCTAAAGTCGTATTTCCTGAGTCTTTAAATCATCAAGTTAAGTTACCTACTTCACTCGTTAAGAGAGTGTCTGTCAGAGTCTTCACCTTGTGTCTGTCAAGCTCATCCTAGTAGTTCTTACCTTTCTAGTCTTTTTCTACCATCATCCTTCGTGTCATAGGAGTTCAGTCTCATCCTTTAGTCCATATGTCCAACCTACTAAGTCCGCCTCATAAGGTGGCACCCCACCTTTCCTACCCATCCCATTAATGGCTGGTTGACAAAAGTGTCATTGATCTCAAACTCTTGCAAGAATTCTTAAAGGCTAGAGCTCATTGGCCAAAATCCCAATAAGACATTCCTCTCAGAGCCCATCATCTCAAGCTCCTTAGAAAATCATGCCATCCTTCCAAGCTCGAGCCTCTTTGGCAAATCATACTATCCTTTCAAATGCAAGCCTCCTTGAAAAATCATATCATCCCTCCAAATCAAAGCCTCCTTGGCAAATCATCTGATCCCTAAGGTCCAAGTCCTTTAAGGCTAGTAAACCATCCCTAGTTTAATCCCCATCCCAAGGGCAAACCTTAACTCATGGGCCATGCGAAGCAAACCCAAAAATCCCTTAGGCTGATGATTATTAAACTAACTCTAGGCAGCCCAACTAGTCAGAGCTATGTTCAAAGGGGCAAACCAACTGGTCAAATCACCTCCAAAAGCCGTGTCCAGAGGCAGAATCATAATAGATGAGTCACACAAAAGCCAAACCACAATCTTCACCTTTGAAAAGGCCAAACCTAACTGAGCCTTCCTACCTAATCTTCTCCAAAGCCAAACCTAATCGAGCCTTTCCTACTTAATCTTCTCCGAGGCCACACCTGACCGAATCCTTCCAAGATAACCTTCTAGACCACACCTGACCTAGCCATTCAAGCAAGACCTCCTCTAAGGCCAAAACCCGACCTAGCCTTCCAAAAAATAATTTCCTCCCAGACCAATAAGCCTTTGACCAAACCTTCGACCAAGCCTTCAACCATCCTTGGGTATAACCCCATCATCTCTAAGCCAAACAATCAACCTAGGGCCGAATAACTGAGCCACTTTTCTTCATCCTTCCAAAATGGGGGCACCTTCCTCCCAAAAGATCAACACTCTCATACTAAGTTGACCCTTCACAAGTTCAAGGTATCCAACTTATAAAATCTTTGCATAGTCCGATGCATTTCAAACTAAACAAGTCGCTAATTATAGTTCCTGAATCAAGACGGATCATCAATCCGAAATCATCAATCTGAACTCCTGAATCAATACGGATCATCAATTCGAATTCCTGAATCAAGCAAATCAAATGGTCCTCCACCCAAACCAATCAATCTCAACTTTAGAATCAAACCCATCCTAGGATAGCTTTAGGATCCATACCTTAAATCTGAATTAGGTTTTCCTTCTAGAATCAGACGTATCCTATGATAACCTGGGGATCTTTTACCCATATAGACCGAGAATATCACTTTCAAAGAAATCGGGAATATCACTTCCATCCAAAACTAAATCTCCCAAAGATACTAAGGGCAAGCTTCTTTTATCAACCAATCCACCCATAAATGTCTAGCAATGATCACCTAAACATCCCTATGGTTCCTTTTCCATTTCTATTTTGTCATCGACCCAGAAATGTCTAATTTCTCAATTAAGCGTCAATTTGGTTCCATTTTCCATCCTTATTTACCTTAAAGTCAAGCAAATCCTTCACCCAGACATATCTAACCTAGACATCCCTCTGGTTTCTTTCCCCGCCTTTTTCATCCAAATCAATAATATTTATCTTTTACCCAGAAATATCTAGCTACTGACCCTGATATCCCTTTGGTTCCTTTTCTCGCTTTCATTTATCAATCAACTTCCACCTACAAATGTTTAGAAACAATTACCTAAACATCCATGTGGTTTCTTTTGCTATCTTTCTCAGATTCAATCATTTATGTCACCCAAACATGTCCAAATCCTGATTTAAACATCCATTTGGTTCCTTTACTATCTTCCTTCATCATTTTACCCACCCAAACATATCCAAACACCAACCTAAACATCACTTTGGTTCTTTTTTTTCCATCCTTTTCTCTAGGTTCACTATCATCAGAATCATCTTACAGTAAAGACAATTTTGATGAGGGGGCAACTGTGAACCCTTAATTTTACACCTTCTGAGGTAATGCGTAGACCCGGTAAGACAAACCTCCGGCGGTCAAAAATTACCAAAATCCATCACCCTCTGAACTATCCTCAGATCATTTGGAATTGAATACAAAGCTTAACGCAATTGGAATTGCTAAAAACGGACGAGAAACGAGCAAAAACTGACAAAAAATGTGAAACTGGGGTGCCGAGCAGTAGGACATGCATGCAGATCCGTCGAAAGTCTTTGTGGATCCGTCAGGCACACCTGAGGATCCTCCGGAAGTCTCTGTGGATCCGCACCCACTTTTCAATTTTTTCCATTTTTTCCAAATGTTCACCCTTTTTTGCATCGTATCCCACATCGAAAGAGCATGAAACTTTTCCCCAGCCTTCACCCTATATATAAGGGACCTCTCACTCTTTATTATTCACCTCTTGACCTCTTAACCTCTTGGCTTGCTTGATTATCCTTTGCATCAAATGAACCATCCCACATAAGCTTGGTCCACCAAGGAATAAGCTCCTTAGTTTTAAATTTTATTTTATTTTTGCTTTGCTATTTTCTTCTTCCTTTGCAAAGAAAATTGGGTTGCGACTTCCCGAGCCAACCCATCAAGTCAAAAACTTCTTACCATCCAAGGCAAGCTCCCAGCTGTCTGAGGTAAGCTGCTGCCTGCCAATCGAGGCAAGTCCGCCGCCGACCGAGACAAGTCTCATCCATCTCAAAGCCGCACTAGCACAAGGTAAGTATCTTTTCCTTTTCATTATTTATTTATTTATTTATTTTTTCCTCCTTGGGATTCTCTTCTCCCCCTTTGGGCTCCTTGCCTAATTCTTTTCTCTTCTACTCCTGACTCTCTTAATTGATTCACTTAGGTTAATTAATTAAAATCTGAAATAATTAATTCAACCTGGTAATCAATTAAAATGAACTCAATCAATCAATCAATCAAAATATGATAAAAGTGGTTTGACTAAATAAACCGCTTCGCAAGAAGGGAGAACTGTGTGGGTTATGATTCCCATTCAAAAGGATACATAGGCATGCTTGGTCCAAGCATCGAATCCAACTAAAATCAACCAACTTATCCCCTCCATCATCTTCTTCACATAGTTAGGATTTTCTTTTCTTTTATTTAATATGAGATTTTATCATGCATCATATTAATTGTATAAGCATAATTCATGAAATCCATTTTAAGTCACAACTTTATTAAGTGCCAAACTAATTAAAATGAACCAAAAACCTATTTCCCAAATCCTCTTTGGTTTCGAGGCTAGTGATTTTTTTCCTTTGGGATATTAAATGGAGTCAATTTGGGTTTTTTTCCTTAATCTTTTCCCAATTAAAATAAAATTAAGGTGGCGACTCTAAATCAAATTTCAAAATCAATCAATATAAGCTGAAGGACTTCATCGTGAGTCTTTTCCCAAATGAGCATTTCGATTCCCCTTTAGCGGATCAGACCGGTGCTTGGGCGAGGCCTCACAGGTATATACAACCTAAGGTCAGGTTCTAGGTTCATTATATGAAAAAAGGTAAGGCTGGTTTGGATTGGGTACCCGTCAGACTAGAGTAGCAATATACCTAATCACATGTGAGTTAAGGAGCCTCGCGTGGATCCAACGGTACGGGCATGCCCATTACACCTTTGAAAGGATCAAAGGATTCGTCGCAGGGTGGATGTTTTCGTTATCAAAAAATAGACCCAAGGAGGGTTACCCACTCGATGCTACTCACTATCCATTTTTTTCCTAAAACTAGGCTTGTAGGTAAAGAGCCTATGCAAATGATGCATGAAAGTCACAACTATGTTAAAAGCCAAACTTTTTAACTAATTATTAGTCATCTTATTTTTTCCTTTTTTTCTTTTTTTATTTTTTTAAAGAAAGTTAGTCCGCAGTGGAGTTACCAACTGTGAGGCCTTACCCGAGCACCGGTCTGATCCGCTAAGAGGGAATCGAAATGCTATTTTAGGTTTGGTTTCACGTTGGAGCCCCTGAGCTCAGATTGATTGATTTTGAAAAGTGATTTTGAGTCGCCATCTTAATTTTATTTTATTTGGAAAAAGTTAAGAAAAAAATCCAATTAAATGACTCTAATTATTTATCCCAATAGAAAAGTGCACTAGTCTTTGATTACTAAAGATGATTTAAAGATTAGGTTTTTGGTTTATTTAGAATAAGTAAATCATAGATTACAATAAAAAAAAAACCAAATAAGGGGATATCTCTTCTAGCCCTTATAGGTTATAGGGAGGTCACACATTTCCCAAACTAATCCTAAAAGAAACCCTGACTAAGTGAGGAAGGTGATAGGGGGGAGAAGTTTGTTTATTTTATTTGGATTCGATACTTGGACCAAGCATGCCTGCGTATCCCTTTGAATTGGAATTAGAACCCACACAGTTCTCTCTTCTTATGAAGGGGTTAATTTGGTTTAGCCTTTTATCATGTTTCGATTGATTGATTTAGGGAGGGTTGATTGATTGATTAATTAATTTTAATTAATTTACCAAGTTGAGTTAATTAGGTAAGATTTTAATTAACTACCCTAAGTGAATCAATTTTAATTAATTAATTGATTATAGAGTGAGGGAGTAGAAGAGCAAGAATTAGGCAAGGAGCCCAAAGGGAAGAAAAAAATTCCAAGGAGGGAAAATAAAGAAAAAATAAAAAAGAAAGAAAATAGAAAAAAAGAAAGGGATTGATGCTTACCTTGCGCGTGAGAGGTTTAGGGACGAACGAACGGAGTTGCTTTCTAGATTTTAATTCCACCTTCTCTCGGCTTGAGGTAGAACACGGACCTCGAGCAGAAGACTTATGCATGCTTTGCAAAGTAAGGAGCAAAGAGTAAAGCGAATAAAAAATAAAAGGAAATTTTAGAACTATGGGGCTCGTTTTTTTTTATGGAACAAGCAAAAAAAGAACTTTTAAGGCTTGCTTTGAGATCACAGGTTGATCAAGCAAGTCCATGTCCTTCAAAATTGAGTTTGGATATCATTATATATATTAGAAGGGGTTGGGGAGAGGCTTGGATGTTTTCCAATGTACGATTTCAGTTTCCAGACATAAAACCTCATAAGAAGCTTCTGGCACTGCACACAGCCATATAGGGACTGCACATAGACAATTAGGGACCGCACATGGGTTTTTCGATTCCGTATATGGCTCTGCGGTTACACACAGCTCGTGTGTGGTTCCTTTAGGCCTCTGTGCGGTTTTGACGCTTGGTTTTGCTATTTTGACCTGTTTTCAATCCTTTTTCGCTCGTTTCAACTTCTGGGACTCTGTTAAGTGACTGTAGGGTTCAACTAAGTCCAGAGGGTGTAAAAATTAAGGTTCATAATGGGCAACCATTATAGCACCAAACACCCGTAGAGCACACTCTCTAAAACTTTACTAATGAAATTTCGGCAAAGTGTCGGCTACATATAAGACACATCCCAAGATACGCAACCTATAATGAAACTAACACTTCAAAAAACAACTCTTTATACCCTTAACTTCATTTACAATGCCACATCCTTCATAGTTTATAGTTCATATAATCGTTACTCATAAGAATTACTCATCTCATATAATTACCATCCACAACATAATATATATACATATTTAATACTTTTAATTGTTGACAATATAGTTAACATTATACATATAATCACAACTTAAATAACCCAAAACTATCACCAAAATGACCATGGAGCTCTAAACTGATCTTCAAGTTACATAGTCATTTGAGTAAAATAAAATAAAATAAAATATTTTAGTAGCTTAGTATTTCTCAAGTGAAGAATGAACTTGAGAATTACCTTACTCATTTCTTCTAATTACCTGAAAAATATAAACAACCACGGAGTGAGAAAATTCTCAATGAGCAAATAATCCACTAATATGATATACATGCAGGAAAATAAATAATGATAGGTGTCAATATCAAATAGTTTAATTTTGAAGAAATATTTATGAATCTCATATAATCTTTAGCAGAAATCAAATAAATTAGATGCAGAGTGCTTCTCACATATAAATTTTGAGTAGTAGCTTACTCCTTGCTTAGTCACACGTATTATATGTAGAGCGTAAGACTGATCAGATCTTACAGTTAGGACTACCCCTCCTAGCTAAGGTTTGAATGCATACACCACATCCACAGTTTTTACCATGTGCACAGGGTCTGACATATTACCTATATTAGTCGGGAATTTCTGCTTGCAATTAGAATCTCATATATCACATATGGCATTATTTAAGTAACAATAGTCATATGGGTTTATTTCAATATCATATGAATTCAAAAATACAATTCATTTTAGATCAACAATGAAAAGAACAATGTCAATGATAAACCCTAACAACAACTTATAATAATGAATTTAAGGTTTAGTCAATCGAATAACATATAGATAGCTAGGGTTTTTAAGGATCGATGGGGGTCAACAATTATCAATAAATTTGGGATTTCTTATATCCAAAGGGGTTTCATAATAATTAAGAATGCAATAGAATGCACATATCATACTAGTAAATTATTTACTCACCTGGATTGTAGATCATTATCTAGTTGATATAAGCTTCTAATAGCTATCCTTT
This sequence comes from Vernicia montana, assembly GCA_949750685.1. Lineage (NCBI taxonomy): Eukaryota > Viridiplantae > Streptophyta > Magnoliopsida > Malpighiales > Euphorbiaceae > Vernicia > Vernicia montana. Next base: position 14,146 of record CATKHJ010615067.1, read on the forward strand.
GAATCCCCTTTACAATTCCTCCTAAAAATATAACGACATTATCAGATATTATCCATATAACTCATTTCATATTTTATTTTTATATCTACCAAAAATTCACCATCTCCTCTAAAATTGGACTAATCCCCTTGTTACAATTGTCAATCTCAATTCAACCAAACAATAAAAAATATAATGGTCCAACCCGGACCTCCAATTAATGCAATAATCACATCCTCCACCAATCCATAATTCTATTTCATATAATATAGGTCCACACAAAAGTCACTATTCATTTTCAATTCATTTAATTATAATTTTCCTCATACATATTTATGTTTAATAATAAGATCGTTAAAACTCTTTATAAAAATATTTGATTTTAGTACTCGTTTAAAAATAATTTAAATCTCATTGTAAATTATAAATTCATAATACGTAAAGAAATTTATTAATTATATAAATTCATATTTTACATAATTATTTGTTTATAATAATACACATGAAAATAATTTAATTTAAATTTTAACTATATAATTGAAACTTATATAACGTACATATATATATTGAAAGAAAATTACATAATTAATTTAAACTCCATTAAAAATCAATTTAATTCTTCATAATTGCATATATACAAATATATTAAAGGAAAGTATATAAATAATTTATTTGATATTTAATTAAAAACAATATAAAATGTACATCATTATTTTCATTTGCTTATTAACTTCTATAAAATTTATTTAATTAAATCTAACTTACAAATAATTAACTATATATTTACAAGAAAATTATCGATAATATAGTTTTATCTTAATTAACTTCATACAATTTCATAATGATTGTAATTTACCAATTTAGCATTAAAAATCAGCAAATATATGTAGAGTACTAATTTTTCAAGCATTTAAACACCAAATTTAACTCAATAGAAAAGTATTCTAGGCTTACCGAAGTCAAATTCTCGCAAATTCGGCTTCGGAATGGGTATGTACATATGAAAAATAGCCCACTAAAATTTCTAGATCGTTGGCAGTGCGTGGACCCATGCACTGGTGACAAGCCGGCAGCGTGTCGCTGCCGATGGTGGCAGGCGGAAAATGCCTCGAAAGGTGAAAAAAGCCTAATTTTGAAATAGAATTTCTCAATTCTTCAACTTCATTTTTCAAAGAATTGTTTTCTTTATACAAGGACTCTAAGGAGGAAGTTTTAGAAGATATTTCTTCCAATGAACTTTTGAGGGTTGCATTGGAGGTTTTTAAACTTAAAACCAATTTTCCTAGACTTTTAAAATCTTCCTCTAACTTTGAGTGTTTTTCCTTATAAAACTTCATTTTAGAAAAATATTTTTCACATTTTAAAACCATAGCTTCTAATATCTTATCATTATCTACATCATCATCACTATTATTTAAATCATCACAAGAAAGGGATGTAGAGCATACCTCATTTGAAGAGTCCTCCAAAG